>CALNHX010004630.1:89513-123094 GCA_940337035.1 Agriotes lineatus | reverse complement strand
AAGCAGATGTATGCGGTTTATGTCATGAAAACCTAAATAACATTATTTATCACGAACTTGTAAACACACTTATCGAGACTATTTCTTTGAATCTCTTATTACCAAAATCGGACCTGAAATAAATTGTAAAATTATAATTTGAATTAACAAATGGACATTCGAGTTCTAGATTCAAGTGGCAGACTTATGTTACGTATGGAATTTTAGTTCAAGCTTTACCTACTGTCTTCTCGAGCGTTTCTGCCCACAATTTTTTGAGGTTGCATAGTATAAATAAATCTAGTTTATGGAACCTAACCCCGTTTTTATCATTTATGTGTTTACTTGCGCATCGCGGTTTTGCGCTTCGCGGCATTCTTCTGGAACGTAACCCCCGCGAACGGCGATGTCTGACTGTATATTGCAAAAATATTTGTACAAATTAATGAAAAGAAATAGGTAAATAGTAATTTTCATCGACATCTGCATCTAAACATTTGAACATTTAATTCACTAAATCCCCAAATGGTAATGGTCATGTGGTCTTTAAACATGTTTTATGGGTTACGATGCTTATGTATTCATAGAGAGTAGGTAATTCTTTATACGTCATAAAAATATCATCGTTTCAATTATAAAGTCATGAAAATAGCGTTAAAACCTTGATCAGATGTAGTTCTTTTATTGACAGTTTTATTTATTGAGCGTACTATTGCAAAACTATTACAGCAATTTAGAAATTAACTACTGATATTGCTTCATCAAATTTCTTCTTTTTCTGATGCGGCGTTTAAAAGACAAAAAACAACAGTAACACATATGTGATGGGCTTTACACTGAACTGCCCTTGCAAGTGGAAGTTTTGAAAATACCGAAAAGAAAAAAATCACCTGTATGGGTTGGATTCAAACTATGCCTATTTTAGTCAAGGGTAAAAATTCAAGCTATGTGCAAAATATTACTTGTATCTAACCAGTACTTCTCGAGTTAAAGCAGAAGTAAATAGACTCCTTTATTGAATGTACTCACTCTGTATATATTTGAACTAAATTTAGAAAATGTCGTCTTCCTGCAACAAATGGTTTTGAAGCTGTAGTGCCAACAGACACACAGATAGGCACAATTCACAAAACATGTTTTTCGTCATCTAAGGACTCTGAAACATAGAGATCTGAAGAAGTATGCGTATACGATTACAATACTCCTTCGCCTGAGACGAGGAAGTTAAAATGCTGTTTGAATATTTCTTTAGAACTAATTATATTAGTATCATTAGCAGGAAAATTTTACGTAGAAGCAAGGTTTCTTTTCGGTGATCTAAGGAACATACATCTTGATCGTTATCTTTAATGAAAACTTAACCTTCAAGCATACTTACTGTCTCAGAATTTGTTTTCAGAACTATTTTGAATATCTGTTGTATTTTTTCAGTTTCTTTGATTATATTATTGCCATCTGATTTATCTTCGTTAAACTTCGATTTTCATCATTTTCGCCACTTTCGACAACACATATACTTTTCTTCTTTTGTCCTTTAATTTCATATATGAGTTTCTTTTTCAGCGTCTTTAACTGCTAGATTTATCATTGCTATAGCCGATGTAGCGTTATAACAACAATGCTGTTAATAATTTTTTCTACGGTCACCTTTAAAACTGACTATTAAGCGCTCACTGTCAATGCGAAAAGTTAGCGATTCACACATTTTTTCCCTAGTAACCATTTTAGCATCGCAACCACGTAAACAATGTCTTAATGAAATAATCCCGTCACTTCATTTTACTTTACGCATCGACATGGCTAACTTGATTATTATTGTAATTCGTCATTTTTCTGGAACTGGCTAAAATTATTGACAATTGCATCACGGTGCGTCCATCATAACGCAACAGATTTAACGAGTTTGTGAGTTTTTGTGAAGTTGAAGATGGAATCTGAAGGTAATTGCACCCCGCCTGAAGTATTTGAAGCTTCCCAGACAGCAACCAACGATTTGTTGCCGGCCAAATCGCGCGGCCTTTATGAACGGCGGTACAACGACTTCATCAAATGGTGTGTATCGAAATTTCAATTATTTAACAATTTTGTTATTTATTTAGGACCGTAGAAAAAATGTTGTATGTATTTCGAGTGTAAAGAGCCATTTTGGTATTCGGTTGCTTTTTCGCGCCTCGCTACCGCTCGGCACGAAACTCGCATCCTCATACCAAAATGGCTCTCTTTACACACTAAATACATAAATATCTATTTTGAGCAATTAGTGGTTCAGCCTATATTGTGAAATGTATTTTAGATAATATTAGGGTGGCATTTCTGAATCATAGTTTGGAGAAGGAGATATTTCAAATTCTTAAAGCAAGAGATGTTAATGGAGTACCTTTTGTATCTTCTTTGCGGAACGTTGAATGCTTAGGCGCGGCATTTTCTTTCTATAAATGTTTTGGCCAAATGTGAGGACATGACTTACGCTTCAAGGACAAACGACTGGATGTCTTTGAAGCGTAAGTCATGTCCTCACATTTGGAAGAGTGCCGCCCAAGAGTCCCATACCTTCTTTTCTCTAAACACTACTAAAGGAGGTAGTTTTTTACCTGAACCGCTAGTCGCTCGGTGAGAAGTTATTATTTTTCTGTGAGCCCAAGGACTTAATTCAGCGGACGACTAAGTCAAAATGTGTTTCATCTAGGTTTTAAATCTCTATTGGGGTAGTACTGGTAGTAACTACTTTCAGAATTTTAAAGTATTCATATATTAAGAATAGATCTATACTCTTTCTCCATTTCTCTATGGATTAAAATGGTACTTCCGTTCAGCGTCTTAGTTGGACACGAAATGAGTCACTTGTTGACCCTTCTTGTAGTTAAGTTAAATTTGAATAAGACGTCTAGTACGTCTTAATATTTGAATATGTATTTGCCTTTTCTGTGCTAGCCCAGTGAACATGAAACCCTCTTAATGTCTCAGTTAGTGGCTTATGGGAGATCACTGTCTGCCAAAATGGAAGTCTGGGTTTCTATATAGTGTTGTCGGACTGAAACTGGCTTCAAGTAATGGGCAAGAAATCCAATTGGTTCACATCAATCTATTGAATTTAAAACACAGGTAAAACACATATTAATCTCCTTAGCATAGAATTTCGGCTTAGACCGCGTAGTATTTCTAGATGAACACCCAGCATTCTCTGTCTTAATGTGCCTTGCACCTTGTGAAGTCGAGCAAAAACCCCCGCGATGGCCATGCTCTTTGGTGGCTCGTGTTGTTCGAGTATCTTGAGAACGAGGATACTTAGGCAGATTTGGCTGTTTTGCTGTTTGTCGCACTTTCACTCTGATGATGCAAGCTGCAAGGTCTTGCGAAACGTTAGTGAATATGGATGCACAAACAGCAAAACGGCCAAATCTGCCTAAGTATCCTCGTTCTTAAGATACTCGAACAACACGAGCCACCAAAGAGCATGGCCATCGCGCGGGTTTTTTCTCGACTTCACAATGTGCAAGGCACATTAAGCCAGAGAATGCTGGGTGTTCATCTAGAAATACTACGCGGTCTAAGCCGAAATTCTATGCTAAGGAGAATAATTCGAGTAACCGCGAAAGCCTCAAACAGTACATAACACATATTAAAGCACAAAAGAAAATAAGATTAAATTCTTAAGCAACCTACGTGCGATACAGCTTAAGGCTATTTGAATGTAAATTACATGCATATAAAATATCAATTAAAACGTATTAAAATATTGTTGAACGAATTGTTTTTAAAAAACGCAAATGTCAAAGTGTCTGAATATGGTACTGGCTTAATTTCGGCCGTTGCCGCACTTGCATTTATTCACATTAATAATCCGCAAAGGAACATGCTCTCGCGCTTGCAAACATTTCTCACAGTTTAGCGCAACTTTAGCACGTTAGCTCGAAAACATTTTACCTGGAACTGGCTGCGACGTACTCTTGATTTCAGCATGTTTTAGATTGCGCCATTGACCCTGGATGGTATAACGCATAATACGGAGAATCTCTGATGGCAGGCAGGTTCTCGCAACCAGTGCAGAGTTGGCTCCTCTCAAAAGGAAGCCTCGAACGTGATTCGAATATAGTAAAAAATTATGTGCTCACCATTGCACCTGGAAAAAGCTTTTGCATATTCACAAATGCTTGTCTGCTGCACTTTAATTTTGTGTGCAGCAACTATTTTCTGCTGGCTTGCAGCCGCTTCTAATTAACTAAAAACGCATACATTTGAGTTAAAACTGTCTGCACATATCAAAGAGGCTGCACGCTACTAATGCTGAACTTTAAAACGCGAAAGATGCTTCGAAGTTGAAATCCCTCTTTATCCCGCGGACAGGCTTAGACGTGCATTTATCGCAGCACACATGTAGATTAAAATTTACAATACGCTCACAGGGCAGGACCGGCTTTTCTAAAATTTCTATTGTAACTACATTCTTAAATCTCATTAAAATAATAAAACATAGGAAAAGACAACTTGGCTTACGTGTTTAAGTGTAAAAACAAACATTACAGGCAAAGGATGGCAAAGGCCATGTTTAAATATAAATGCTTTTTTTGTACAGCTTTGCGACATGCTGCATGCCTGTTAATTATTTGCAGCTGCCACTGCATTTCGCCATTCTTATCGACAATAGGATGATGGTGGTGTCTTGAGCTTATAATATAAACCAAATAATAAACAAACAAAAACACATTCATTAGCAAAATCAAATAATTGGTGTAACTTATGCGGTTTAATTTAGTAGAACCCCAATAGCTATTTAAGTAACAAGGAATTTAAGGACCTATTAACATTTGAGGTAGGCAAGTACAAGCCAAGACGAAGTCGCGGCTTGTTGCCTGCCGAAAATGTTAATAGACGATACATTCCGAGTTATCTTAGTATATTTTTCCCGTTACTTATCGAAATTTTCCTAGAATTTTGAAAAAATCGTTTGGTTTGTCACCTGTCACCAGGATTAGTTTTCGTGAGTCGTGTTACCTGTGAGTGTCACATGTCACCTAAACACTTGTAATTTATAAACAAAACGTCTAAATCTGCATTTTGTTTTGTTAATTTTATTATTCTAGGAACTTAATAATAATATTAAGTTCCGTTGTCAACAAAAATCAGCAAACAAATATAATCACCGACTTACATGTTTTGTTACTAAGGCTGTATCACTGACTTACATGACCAGCAGCGGGAAAAAATCATTAAGCTGGTGGCCCCATACTCATTGAGGACCGAAAAGAGTAATTATATTCGTTGTCGCATATATTTGCTTCGCGGTACATTATGGTACATGACAGCCTCAACCAAACAGGTCTCTGTGTATCTGTATAGTCTTAATTAACTGGTTATGCAGGTCATTCCTAATGAATGAAAAAGCTGACATAGGCATTAAACTGCCAAATTCATATTCCAACAAATTGCAAAAGCGTTTCCACATAGTTCTCAAAAACACTTCAACTACAATTAAGTCTAATTGCAGGATGAAGAGGCTGGCCCAGTTTGCGAAGAGGAAGAAGGACATCCAGTTGTCCAGAATATTCGCTCCTCCGAAGAAATAAATGCATGTTTAGAAGGTTACTTTTCTAAGCGAAATATCGTGGTGGAGGATCTGGAGTGTCTGGAAATTAGAGCCAGCGAACTTAATTCCGTACCATCTGGCTGCTTGTCTAATTTTGAAGGTTTAACTACTTTGTCTATCAAAAACTGCAATATTAGACAGTTATCTCCGGACGCTTTTAAAGACATGCCCAAACTAAAGGTACTGCGTTTAGATGACAATAGCATTGCGAAATTACCTCAAGGATTATTCGATAGCCTCGACCAGCTGGAGACCTTGAGCATAGGTACTAATAAATTGCAAGTTATCGACAGCGGTGTGTTTAATTCTCTAACAAATTTAAAGCAGTTAGAAATATTTCACAACGAAATAGTAGCAATAAACTCCGGAGCTTTCCAAGGACTAAGCGCACTAGAAGCGTTGCAGTTGCAGAATAATAAAATAGTAAAGGTAGACGAAGACACTTTTAAATGCTTAACCAGTTTGACAACACTGTATTTGTCTAACAACCCCTTCGAATATATCCCATCTGGTTTACTAAATGAAATATGCTCCCTTGAGCATCTAGAAGTAAATAACATCAATATACAAGAATGGAACAGCGAGATGTTTGCCAACTTAAGTAAACTAAGTAAACTGAATCTAAGCGGGAACTCCCTGGGAGAGTTACCAGAAGATTTTTCTGTGAATTTTGAACATCTTGAACATTTAAACTTAAGTAGCGCCGGTATCACTGGCTTGTATACAGGTTCGCTTCTAGGTCTGTCTAAGATTAAAACCTTGGACCTTAGTGAGAATCAGATTACAACTGTACCAGATGAGTTATTCAACGGATTAAGTACGCTAGAGGTCCTCAATTTAGGGAAAAATCAAATAACGTGCATTAATGAAAATCACTTTCAAGGACTTGATCAACTTACTTCATTGGAACTATCTGGAAATAAGCTGGCGAATATAGACGCCGGCATATTTTGTAATTTGGGATCTCTCACCAAACTAGATATAGATAATAACGGTATAACTGCTATTAATGAAGGCGCGTTTAAAGGCTTAACGGCGCTCTTATCTTTGAAGTTTAGAAACAACAAAGTTATATCTCTAGCAGAAAATGCATTTGAAGGCTTGATAAGGTTAGAAGATCTTCATCTAGATAGAAGTTTACTAGATACTTTACCACTTAACCATTTTAATGGTTTAAGTGGATTATCAGAGCTGACACTGGCCAAATGTCACATCCGACATATAGAACCTGGCGCTTTCCACGGTTTGGATGCACTTCGTCTGCTCGATTTATCCAACAACTGTATAGAAACTATCGAACCTGATACGTTTGAAGGACTTTCCCAACTTATTGAACTGGACTTATCCTGCAACACCATTAGCAATTTGTCGCAAGGTAGCTTTAAAGGGATTGAGAATTTACATTTGCTAAACATGGAAAGCAATTGTTTGACAACAATAAAAATCGACTACTTTGGCGACCTTCCCGCTCTTCATTGGCTGTCTTTGAAGTACAATAACATTAAGACTTTAGGGCCCAACGCCTTTTTGGGTTTAGAGAAGTTAAAGCTATTAGATCTTAGCTTCAATAGTTTGGAAATGTTCATTGATGGACAGTTCGAAGGCCTATGTGAGCTTACTTTCCTGTATTTAGTTTGCAGCTGTATCAAGGGCGTCCGCAGTTTAGCCTCGAACAAACTAAAGCATTTAATGGTTTTGGATATAGCAGGGAATGACATCGAAGATATCAACTTTGATTTTATAGATCAACTGCCGTCACTTTCTTTTCTAAAAACCATGGGAAACGATTTATCCATGGATAAACTAGTAGAATTTGTTAATAACTATCCCTATATATTAATTAATGACGAAACTGTGTAGTACTTTCAGTTTTAAAGAATTTCTTGCTAGTTCATTAAGTTGGGATTTGCTTTGTTTGACTTTTCTTACTCCCAGCGATGTATGTACAGGCGGGGTAGTAAAGCAGCTACGAGGAAAGTATTGATTTGACCTAGAGTTTTAAATGTATGTTTTATAATAACGAACTATAAGCAGACGAACTTGTGTTTTGTTTGCGTAAACAATGACAGTGGTATCGAACATGTTTTCAAGTGAAACACTCACTTCTCTGGTACAACAAGTTATCATAAAGTTTTTAATGTGATGAATGTTATGACAGCCGAAAATTCAAAAGAATTAAATATTGCATGCAGCTTATTCAATGGGTTACGGGTATAGTAGGTGCTTATTTGCGACGGTCAATTTATCGGGCACAAGAAATATTTGTCGTTATTGAGTGATACGCCACCGTTTTGTTTTCATTGTCCTGTGATCTAACGGAAAAGGGCTAACAATGGAAAGCACTTCCGCAAGGCTTCAAGAACTGTGTGTTGTCGACCCCCCGCTAAGTGGACCTACCTTACCTTTATATTCTCGGAATTAGTTTTTATTTCTAAAAACGGGGAATGCATTTAGCTCCACAATAAATTAAACGGAATGTAATCTCACATGTTTATAAAACACATACAAGTTGATCTTTAATCTTAGACCACCCGAACGCAAGACGTTACGTTGCATACACCCTACAGCAAATAAGTTGTGATTACCTGACGGCAAGTCAATTGAGGTCTCGAATAGCGATGAGCGCACCCAGACGGAAATGATCTCAAAATTTAGGTTTGTTAAGCGGACGGTGCGTAGAATCCTAAAAGTACATGCATCGCAAAAACATAGTTGATGAAATCTATGCCATGTAATTTATTACATTATGCGTTCATTTTTATGAGTGCAGTCGAAATTGAGTGAATAAAAAAGCAAAAAAAAAAATAAATAAAGATTTGACTTAGAGGCATTCAGAAAACTTTTGCTTGAACGTTAGGATTAACAGTTCGTGTGCAGGTCTAATCTATACTCTCTTTGTATTTATAAAAAATGACGAAGCTATGAAAATTTTTAACAGTAAATAAATTTTAGGTAATATTACAGCTGTCATCTTCGCAAGTGCTATTTAGGAATGTACTTGTGCGATATTAACCGTTAAACCGAGTGCATTTTTCTTTTTACAGAAATATTTGTGATATTTAAAGCTAAATCGTGTGAATTTGCTTTATAATTAAATACGTATACAATTAAAATGTGCCTCTCTTGTAGATCGCTCGAAAAAACTAACAATGTGGCAGTTTAATAAAGTTTTAATACACTTTGTTGATTCACTTGTACCCACAAACTAAATAATATATAAACTTCAAATACAACATCTGCTATCTCAAGTATTTTCCCGTCGGCAAAATTTGTTTGGAAAAAGCTGAACTAAATAATAATAAAGTACAATAAATTTTTATGCTTAAAAAGAAGTTCATTATGTCATCACATTACGAACATTTAACTCTTTGTTATATCCAACTTTGCAATATTAAGATACTCATCAATATTTCCAGAAAGCTGATCTGTCAAGTTTAATTTTACTGCATTCTATAAAGGTAAGTAAAACAGGTAAAATCATCAATATCTGAACAAATCCATGATACCATCTTCAGTTAAAGAAATATTGACGATAGATAACTAAACAGGAATTTTAAATAACATAATTAAATGTAAATGGCCAGATACTTAGACCATACATTTCTGTATAATTTGATGTCATAATATTTGTCATTAACATCTTTAGTTGCTTAATTATCGCTTTTGATTTGCTTTAATGCCCAATTCTCGTCTTTCTCCACCGAATACCTTCTTAGCTATACATCCAGCAGATGAACGAACAGACGGACAGACAGACGAACAGACAGACAGACAGACGAAATTGGGAAAACCTGTTTTTCGTCATCTAGGGACCCTGAAACGTGAAGATTTGAAGAAATCTTGGAAGGTGATTTTTTCACGTCATGAGGGAAGTAATTATAAAAAGGAGGTAATCATATCCATTCCGTCTAATTACGAATCTGTAGATGACACCTCTTACACACATTCGTTATTGGAACATTTTAACTCGACGTTTTAAAAAAAGCCAGTTTTTGTCTCAATTTCCATATCATGTTGCTCAGCCCTTTCTCGCAACGCGACACCGAGGCATTCGGAATACATCTTCCGTTTTGCAAGTGCAGTTTTACTTTTTTCACTGCGATGTAAGTTCATAATTTTTGTAATATGGTTGGTGGGGTTGCCAATTTTCTGTACAAATATTTCACTTAAATCTCCCAACTAAAAAATGGTAAACCCTTTTTTACAATTTGTAGAAATAAGCCTGTTGATCCAAAATAAAGTGCAAGGATAACAACTTAAATGAATGCTAAATACACAAAAATGAGATAATCTTTGAACAAAATAACTCAAATTTAATACTCAAACTTATATAAGTACAACTGTAACTTGAACAGCTATAGTAACCGTAACGTAACTGCCGATAAATAAAGAGAAAGTCCAACCTCCCAAATCCTTTTGTACAGTGCTGCCCATTGCTTATCCCACGGAATTTTTGTGGTTTTCCAGACAATGAACAGTCACAAATGTCGACATTCTTCGAGGAATTACCGCGAGCTGTTTGCAAAGCTCTAGATAATAGATGCTGGCAATTTTTAAGGTATTATGATGGTACGATGACCCCCTTGCTAGTGATAAAGTTACGAAATTGTGCTGCGGGTGGATTATTCTTGGTGTCCATTTACCCGGTAATATCCACATTCCCGTTAGTCATACGACCAAAATGCTTCTTATTATTCTTATCAAGGACGCTATTTTTAACAACGTTTTTAAAAACATTTTCTTAAGTCAAATACATCATGAGCTAGAGCATCGCAAAGTGAAGAGCAAGATGAAAAATGTTTATTTTCAATCAACTTTCCGATGATTATTAATTAAAAATTATGTATCCATTATGACTATTTATTATTTTTCAGTTATTTCCACACATATTTGGGGGCCTAGTAGTCGTGTCGCACCCCATTTATAACGGCCGAATTCTTGGAAACTCCCTCCCTTTTATTATTGGAGATCTGGCCTTTGTGCGCCTTGGTTCGAATAAAATCACTCGCGTTTATATACAGGAATGTCACTCCTGCTTATGGATGCGTAATGGGAATTGTAAGAATTCGTCTGTTAGAAATGGAGTCTTAACAATTACCTGAGCCCCGAAATCTTGTGACAGTGTAGAAATTATTAAAAAACAATAATTAGTTATTGCGAAATAGTCTATAACAACACCAAGGAAGATAAAATGCTTAACCCACAGAGTATTGTATTACATTTTTGGCCTAAATACTTTTTCAATCATTTTGTATAATTGAGAGATTTTGCTTTCGAATATCAAAACCACCGTGGCCATCAAGCAAGCTACCTTCAGTAAATCTAGTAGTTGACGGTATGAAAAGTCAAAAATCAAAGTGGTAAATATCAATTTTCTTTATTTCTCCACAACTCAACTGAATGAGGAATTACGTAACTAGCGTTTCTGAAAATAGCCGTTATTACTACAAAGCAACTTTTTCCTTTGAGGGTCTCTGAAAGCTAAAAAATTTCTAGTTATTTTACAGCACCGGGATGTTCAAAAACACTGACTAACTGTAAAATCGGAGTTACGGTGGACGTCAACTGTGTATGAATGCGTCGTTTACATGTCAGGAGGCAAAAATAGTTATTTACGTATAGAAGACCGGAAGAGTAAGATTACGCCCGGAGCCAAAATTTGAGGCCCGACGGAGGAGGGCCTTTATTTGTGTAAGGGCGTAATCTACTTCCGGGCTGAGGTACGTACAACGTTTTACGCACAATTGCATGGAACAAACACATAGAATAAAGTTAGGCTTTTTTAATGCCAAACATTGCTACCACAGTTAAGGTGCCGGGCGGTAAAGTAATTTGCGGGAAGCAAAGTTACTTTACCGCCCGCGTTTTTATTTTACCGCCCGAAAATTACTTTATTCGCAACCATATATGTAATGTTAACATTCCTGACCTCATTTGAGTGGGGGAAGTCGTACATTTCAGCCCGCTACTTCCCGCACTCACTTCCCGCTCAAGTGCGGGAAGTGAGTGCGGGAAGTACATTCCCGACCGCTGAGTATGTACGGACACTGGGAATCTCGTTGATCCATTCATGCGCGTCACAACCTGTCGTATCATAATATAATAATTTTTCCAATTATTGTTTAGAATAAAGTGGTTGCAAATAAAATAGTATACAAACCTCGACAGGAAGTTTCCTTAGTCTCGAGATAATAGCTGATTTCGACGCTTCCAGTCTCGATCAGCTAACTAATCTCTCGACAGTAATGAAACACTTCCCATCTCGAGCTGTAATATACTATTACGGCCCGCCGGACGTAACGTTGTTGTTGCGGTCGTGGTAAGTAAGATGTAAACTTTCATTTTCTGCCTGGTTTTGCGTAATAGTTATTTACGTGTAGAAGGACGCAAGAGTAAGATTACGCCCGCAGCCAAAATTTTAAGCCCGACGGAGGAAGGCCTTTATGTGGATAAGGGTGTAATCTACTTCCGGCCTGAGCTACGTACAACGTTTTACACACAACTGTATGGAATAAACGCTTAGAATAAATTTAGGTTTTTTAATGCCAGTGACAGTAAAATGTTAGTTGCTAAATCGTGTATAGGATAATCTGGGGGAGTGGAAGATCGGTTTTTATCGAAGTCCTTGCATTTGTGTTATATATTGTACTGGTATTTAGCCCTCAAATCAGCTCTGATTGCAGTACAAGCAAATAACAAATCAAATCACTAAAGCATAGAGTTGTAATAATGCAGGCATCTGAGAAAATTCACATAAATTGCCAAATCATAATAACACTGGTATAAATGGCCAATAACATTGATTGTATTTGAATAGGCACAGAAATATGGAAACTCAAGTTCCGTGTATTGGGTTTAGCAATATAATTTTAAGCATAATGTAATAGATTTGGACAAAGTAGAAGCCGAATCTGAATTAATTAGGAACTGGCACGGAAAGTTCAAGTTAGACGCAGCTTAAAAAAGGAAGCGTAGAAAGTAAAGTCATTAGGGAATGAATAGGAAATGAACATTTTTAGAATAAAGGTGAGAATAAGAATAACCAGAAAGATAAGGCAAAGAACATAGAAAAGCCAGGCAAGTCATTTATTACATGCAAATACAAGACTTGGGAATTTGAAGAGATTGCAGTGGCAAGAAATTAGATGGGATTCAAATAGCAGGAAATGAGACAATATTGGTGTATTAAAAAACGATTCAGTGTAGTGATAAACAATGGGCATTTAAGTGTTATAAAATCAAGTGAGTGGCGCATTAAAAAGATGAGAAATGAACAATTCAAAAGACAATAATTTTAGTAAGTAAGAAATTGTAATTAAATTATCAAATATGTTAATTTAGTTTATAAGTTGTGTAATTGTACATGGTTGAACTTCCTGAAGTTAAATTTGTAGACAGTGTTTTGTCAAAAACGACCGACAGAGCAATTGTTTTGAATAAATTGGTGAAAGTTGCCTGATTTTTGCTCTGACTTTAAATAAAAAATTTTAATAGAAGGCATACAAATATTTAAATAAAAATAGCACCATCGTGATCAGCGAATTACAGTATATAAGCACAATTGGAGGCAAGATTTTCCACGCACTTGAGTTATTTTTCGTTCCGAGGCGACTTCGGCAGAACCAATTTGCAGCATCGTGGGAAGGCCTAGGGTGTCAAGATTGTTCCGGGAGCGCCGCACACCAGGTCCCAACACAGCACAGAAGTCCGAGCAGTCCGGGGGCGCAGATTTCAGCCAAGATCACCATAAAGGGGTTGCGACTCCTACGGATGTGAGGTTAGTTTATTGTGAAATTTTTATCTGCACGATTGGCATGAAAATCACATCATACCTTAATTACGACCTGCAGAACAGGAAAATCATAAAAGTTCCTGTGCATGGCGAAGTGTTTTCCCAGGATTTGCGAAATAAATCGTCAGTTGGAGGTCCCAGTAAACAAAAGCTGTTTTAAGCGTCCTTTTAGAATGGGCCAATGATAGATTTGCCTGAAAAACAATAGAACGATAAGACGCTACTTGAAGGCGCAATTATTCAAAATCTTACCATAAAAAAACTGTTCATTTATTTGCTTGATAATTCAGTTTACACGCGAGCTGACAGGTAACTTGAACTTCTTGTGCGAGATTTTGACATTTCAGAATAGCGACGGCACAGTACGCTCCTTTTCAGATTCCCAGTCCACTTTTTCAGTGGCGTACCGTTAACATTTTAAACTTACAAATTTAGGAACCTCAGACCCGAGAATTTGAGTTTTTCTTTTCATGTCTCTGTTTTCAAATGAGCTAGCGAAGTTATTGTATCAGATGAATGGATTAAATAAAGGGCAAACTACCATAAGAATAATTCTGAATTTGGCGTACCCAACAAAATAAGTTAATCAGTCAGTTTGATCATAGCAAATAGTAAAACTAAATATTGTGTGGTGACTTATTTTATTTACACATTTTTAATTACATTAATTATCTCGTGCACAGAAGTCATTGCATAAAAAAATGGTCGCCCAACAATAATTAAATGTCGATCCCAACGCTGCGGCAAAAATTTAAGTAACTAAATAAATTGACAGACAGTAGGTAGATGGAAGTTATTAGGATTTAAATTTTTGAAAAGCTTTATTTGTGTGGGTGTTTTGTCGGTGGGTGTAAGCACTCAAATTCTATCTGTATCAACGAATCAACGAAAAATCGAACACAAAATGACTCGAAGGCAGCAGAAGAAGAATGAAGACGAGGAACAGCAAGCCGAAGAGGTTGCGGAGGCAGAAGAGCCACCGACCGAACAACAAACACAGGGTGACCAGCCCGAAACACAACAGCCGCAAACGTCAAAACAAATACAGGAATTAAGTGGGATTATGGAAGCTATAGTACAAATGAGAAACGAAGTAGAAACGAGCAGGAAGGAAGCAGAAGCTAGCAGGAAGGAAGCAGAGGAAAGGGACGAAAAATTACAACAAATACTCACCAATAAAATACAAGAGCTCAGACAAGATACCGAAAGAACGGTACAGAAATTGGAACAAGAGGCAGCGGAAAGAGAGAATAGGGCAGAGCAACATGCAGAGATCCTGGTCAAAGCGGTGGAAGGAAAATTGGAAAAGAATAAAGAAGAAGTGCAAGCAAAAATAGACGGGTTAGAAAAGAAACTCGAGGATTTCAAAGAAACAACGAAGGCGGAAATACAACAAGAAGTCTTGCAGAGGGTTGATGAAAGCCTGAAAAGAAAGGACGAAGAAATTGAAGATAAAATGTTAGCATTGCAAGTAACAACACAGGAAAGGCTGGTTCAACAACAGGATGAAACAGATCAGAAGCTAGATAGTTTAAAAACAAGTGCAAAAGAAAAATTCAAGAAAGCAGGCGAGGAAAGGAAGCAAAATGCAACAAAGATCACTATTTAAACAACCGACTTACAAGGGAGCTACAGGGGATTAATGAAAGATTAGAACACATGCAAGAATACCCTGTTAGTGTGGCACCTCCTAGCTTCAGCACAGAATTTATCCCGAAGTTCGAGGGAAGATACGGGGAGCTCCCGATGATTTTTCAAAGCAAACTAGACGATATCATTAAAACAATAACTACTGAATGCGGACGGCTACAAGTAATCAATATGGCATTAAATCCAAATATGCAACGTATGATGAATTTCGGGCACTCTTCGTGGAACAATACTGGAGTAATTCCCATCAAGCTCAAGTAAGGACGGAATTAACATCGGGCAAGTACATCGATAAAGGAGGGTCTCGCGAAATGTACATAATGCACCGTTTCAACAAGGCACAGTACCTAACTCCTAAGTTGGCAGAAGAGGAAATAGTCCAACACCTGTCACGACACCTTGAGGCTGAAATAACCAGAGCGGTGGCAGTCCAAAACGTCAAGACGTTGCGCGATTTGTTGGAAATTGTGCGAAACTATGACATGGCGGTGTACAACGAGAGAGGAGAAACACGGACAGCGATTCATCAAAATTCAAGTTATAAAAGAAAATTGGAAAACACTTTAGAAAATAAATTTCGGCCAAATAACAATTTTAACAATAATAATCAGTATAATCAGCAAGACAGAAAAAACATTGGAAACTTCAACAGACCATATAATCAGAATCGGGGATATTACAATAATAATTGGGGTAACCAGAACAGGAATCATTTCAGTAGGGGGGGAAGATAGAAAGAACTACGACCAGCTTATTGCCGAACGTAATAAGAAGAGATGTCAGGAGATGGAGCAGGCACCAAATAAGGACAGACAGTACGTCAACTCATTATTTACCGAGCGAAACACAAATAGAGACAATGCAGAAGATTTGAACCGGATAGAGATAGCCGAGGTGCACGAAGAGCCTTCGGGGGGTAAAAAACCCAATTTTTGTAAATATCGTTAGTAATAGTAGTTTTAAGTATGTTGCGAATTTTGCTATCACCTGGGACAGAACAGGGGAATATTTACTAGAGGAGAACGAAGAATATGCACAAACTCGTGTTTACTATTTATAAAATTACAAATTTTAAACCAACAATATTATGCGTTGATTGACAGTGGTGCAATGGTTTCCTTAGTACAGGAAGAAGTGGTAAATACTCATATGAATAGTTTAAGAAGCAACATTATAAAAGTTAACAAGATCGATCTTTTGTCCGCAACAAGAAGGAAAATTTCAACGAGTAGGGTATTGGCAATAAAGATATGCATAAATGGAAAAGAATTTGATGTCCGATTTTATATTGTAGCGGCTTTGAATGTACAGTTTGTAATAGGTGTAGATATCATTCAGAAAGTAGGGATCAAAATAGATGGAATGCAAAAGAGCATCCAGATTAATGACATTATAAAGCCTTGGTCTATTAAGCATCACGAGCTAAGAAATTGTTGCCCGGCTGAGATAACGGCGGGAGACGATAATATGAATGGTTGCCGAGCTAAGAAAGCCGGAGACGAAGTTATTATAAATAATTATGCGATAGGGGAAAAAGTACTGGATGATAATCAGATAGGAAGGGATTTTATACAATATAAAGGTAGGATCATGGAAATAATCGAGAAAAATGAAGATATAGTAAACCAGAAAACCGGACAAGCGAAGAAATATTGCCATAAGTTAGTTGTAGACGAATCACAAGGTTTTAAGTCAAAATCATATCCTATACCATTTGCACAGCGCGAGAAGGTGAGACACGAAATACAACAAATGTTAGACGAGGGGGTAATAGAACGCTCTAAAACAAACTTCGTTAACCCAATGGTGGTAGTAAAAAAAAAGCGACGGTAGTCTTAGATTATGTCTCGATGCACGTAAAATTAATCAGATTACGAAACCCCAATATGAAAGTCCGCAGACAATTGACGTTTTATTGAGTCAGATTTGGGACAAGAAAGTTCTATCGAAATTGGATTTGAAAAATTCATTCTGGTTGATACCGTTACATGAGGACTCAAAAAAATACACCGGATTCTGCATAGAGGGGGAAATTTTTCAATTTAAGGTGGTCCCGTTTGGTTTGACGACATCGTGCGCAGCTTTAGTGAGAGCTATGCAACAAATATTAAATAAATTCGACAGTTTTTGCATGCATTACATAGACGACATTTTCAGAAGATATGGAACAACATTTGGAGCATTTAGAATTAGTTATAAGTACTTTAAACGAAAACGGTTTGAAATTAAATTTGGCCAAGTGCCAATTCATGAAAACTAATGTAGCGTATTTAGGCTATGAAATTAGCAACAAAGGGGTCACAATAAGTACAGAAAGGATAGAAGAAATAAAGAATTTGCCCCGTCCGAAAAATTTAAAAACACTAAGAAGCTTGCTTGGCCTGTTAAACTATTATAAGAGGTTTATAGCAAATTATTCTGATTTAACTTTGCCTTTGGTTGAATTACTGAGGAAGGAAACGAAATGGGTGTGGACTGAAGAAAGAGAGAAGGCGTTTAACAACTTAAAACAAAAATTCCATGAGGGATTGCTACTTAAATATCCAAATTTCAAAAAAACTTCATATTAAGGACGGACGCATCGAACATGGCAGTAGCAGCAGAACTTATACAGGCCCAAGAAGGAGTAGATGTCCCGATTTGTTTTATTTCACGGATACTCAAAGGGTATGAGACAAGATACACAATTGCTGAAAAGGAGATGTTAGCCATTATATTTGCAATCAACAAATTAAAATTCTATTTAACCGGAAACAAATTTTATATCGAAACCGACAATGCAGCAATTTCTTTTATGAAGAACAAAACATTCCATAATGATAGATTATACAGGTGGGCGTTGTACTGGCAACAGTATGACTTTGAGATCAGGCATAGGCCAGGAAACATGCATGTCGTAGCTGATTTCCTGAGTAGGAAGGATGCAGCGAAGAGTAGAAAGCAAAAACAACTGATTATAGGGATAGAGAAGATTTATCAGCACCGAAGATTTTCAAAAGAAGAGCTGTTAACTAAGCAAGATAATTTGGAACTTCAGCAGATTCGAAATTTAGTACAGGACAGTCCAAACCAAGAATATAAAGGTTCAAAATTGTGGAAGGATTATTGATAAAGTTATTGAGTGGTAAAGAGTTAATAGTTTTGTGCAGAAACGATGTAGTCAACATTGTCAGAGAAATTCATCAAACTTTTGGACATTGTGGAGGAAGGAAGACTTGGCTAATATTTCGCGAATGTTTTTATACAAAAAACGATTTAAAATTCATCAAACATTTTACGAATTGCTGTCAAATATGCCAGTTAGCCAAAGAAAAGAACCATACAAATCAGAACATAATAAAAAGTATTAGAGTCAACGAACCTTTGGAACTAGTTGCAATAGATTATTTGGGAAACTTAGTACCGGGACAATTTGGATACAGACACATCTTAATAATGGTTGGCGTATTTTCAAAGTACATAAAACTTTATCCAACAAAATACAGTAACACCGAACAAGTTATCAAGTCTATAGAAAAATACCAACAAGAAGTGGGAACTCCGAGGAAAGTGCTAGCCTATAATGCAAGTTATTTCAAGAACGCAAGATTAATCAACAATTTGGAACATATATATATATTTGGGTTTATACAGCTTCTAGCCGCCTTCCCAGTCCTAAGCGCCATCTGCCTCTCTCTAGTGCATCTTCTTCTTCCAGATCACGGGCTCTCATAGCATTCCTCACACCTTCGTTCCATGATCGTCTTGGTCTGCCCCTTTTACTTCTACCAGGTGGTTTCCACTGCCAAATTCTACGTGGCCATCTTTCATCTTCCATTCGCATGAGATGCCCGAACCATTTTAAACTTCTTCGTTCTATTCGGTCTACTACTGTGTCCTGTGCCATCATCATCGTTCTTATATCCGTATTTCTGATATGTTCCATTCTTGATATTCTGGCACTTCTCCTTAGGTAGTCCATCTCCGTAGCTGTAAGTTTTCTTTTGCAGTCTGCTGTTAATGGCCACACTTCGCTACCATAACACATTACTGATTCCACCATTGTCTTCCCTATGTGTTTCTTAACTTTTCGCGATATGTGTTTGTCCCACCATATTCCATTCAAACACCCAAGCACTTTCCGTCCTTGTTCTATTCTGTTTATAATTTCCGTTCTACCCAATCCATCCTTTGTAAACAGTACTCCTAGATATTTAAATTGTTTTACTTGTTTGATGTCCTTGTTGTCATCAATTAAAATCTGGAACTGTGCTTCTGAATTAACGACTAGGTACTCTGTCTTGCTAATATTTATGTTCATTCCCATCTCTTGATAGTATTTATGCAGTCGTTTTAGCATGAATTCCAGGTCGTAAGCGTCCTGTGCTATAATTATCTGGTCATCCGCGAAGTTAAGTGTGAACAGGCAATTGTCCTCTATTGGTACACCCATACCGGCACAGCTTCTTTTCCATTTTTCTAATATATGTTCTAAATATATGTTGAAGAGTAGTGGTGATAAGCAGCAACCCTGTCTTAAGCCTTTTGTTGTTTCTATAGGTCTTGATAGTCTTTGCCCTATTTTTACGTACGACTTATTATTATTATATAGTTCTTTTATAATCCTGATCATATGCGCGTCTACGTCTAGGGTATCCAGTGCTTGCCATAATTTCTCCCTGGGAACTGAATCGTATGCCTTCTCTAAGTCGATAAAAGCCAGGTGGGTTTCTTGTCCTTTAGATATTCTTTTCTCTGTTAGTTGTTGTAGGATAAAAATTTGGAACATAAGGGGATTAAAACTTATTTTTTTCTACTCCCGCATATATATATTCTGTTTTCTTCACAATCTACAGAATGGATATGTAGGCAATTGTAGTTAACTGAACGTATATCTTATATATATTTCTAAAAGTCCTGACTGACTGACTCATCAACGCCCAGCCCAAACCCTTGGACCTAGAAAGCTGAAATTTTGCACAGAGGTTCCCTTTATGATGTATACAAGGAATAAGGAAGGATATTTCGAAATTCAACCCCTAAAGGGGTAAAATGGGGGTTCCAATTTTGTATGGAAAAATAATATTAAATAGACATTTCGACTTGAAACTTCGTAGGAGTACTCCTAAAAACAAATAAGCAAACACGTATTTCGTGATTTTCCGAAAATCAACCCCTTAGGGGGTGAAATGGGGTAAGTAAGCCTAAAAATCGATATGGGTGTCGTTATTGAGGTTTATTGGGACGTTGATTGCGAAAATGGCATTTATTTTTAAGTCCAAGACGGTGAACATGACATAAGGGAAGAAACGGTACGGGACGGGACTAGACTGGACGGAACGGGACGGACTGGACGGAACGGGACGGACTGGACGGGACGGGACTGAGCGGGACGGGACTGGACGGGAAGGGACGGGGCAAAGCGGAACGGGGCGGGGCGGGACGGGTCGGGGCGGGGCGGGACGGACGGGACGGACGGGACGGAAAGGGAAGGAAAAGGATGGGATGGAAGGGGAGGGGCTGGGATGGAAGGGGAGGGGCGGGAAGGGACGGGACTGGACGGGAGGGAAAGGGGCGGGACGGGACGGGACGGGAAGGGTCGAAACGGGGCGGGGCGGGGCGGAACGGGATGATACGGAAAGGAAAGGGAAGGAATGGGATGGAAGGGGAGAGGACGGGACGGGACGAGGCGGGACGGGACGGGACGGGACGAGACGGAATGGGACGGTACGGAGACGGGGACGGAAAAAGGGACATGGACGGGGATAGGATGGGATGGGATGACAGAAAATAATTAGTCATTATTTAATACACAAATAACGAACCTCGCGCGAACGAAGTCGCGGGTAAAAGCTAGTGATTTCATATCCACACAAGGGTGGATATGAAATACACCAATCACAAACCACGTTAGTCGTGATTACCTAGGCAACTTTCATTAATTGTTTGTTTTGCAATGGGCACGCCCTGCTGTGCCCTGTTTGTGGCAAACGTGGTTTTGCTGTAAGATATCTTATTAATTAGCGTTGGATAAATTTTCTTTTAATTTTCCATTCTTTTCCATTGATAGGTCGTAGAAAAAATACACTGTACAACTCGAGTGGAATGTCCATATCGCCCTCGGATAATTGAGCACTCCGCCTACGGCGTCGTGCTCAAACTTTATCCTCGTGCGATATGGACATCATATCCACCCTCGTTGTACAAACTACTATTGTAGCATACGACACCCGCAATCGAATATCGCAGAGAGATACATCAAAGAAGTGATAAAATACCTAAAAATCATGACTCATGAGCACCATAATAGATGGGTTCAGTACCTGCCAAAGGTGGAAGACTTCGTGAACAACGTACCAAATATTGCAACGGAGATAAGTCCGGTAACCCTATGTAGAAACATTATACCTGCGAGACCATGGAGGCCAGAAGAAGATGCAACCGGAATAAACGAACTATTAGAACAAGTAAGAGAACGAGTTAGGAAAACTCAAGATCGTTACGAGGAGAAGCAAAATCGAAAAATTAAAAAACGAATGAAGTTTAAAATCGGGGATCGAGTCATAATAAAAAAGCTCAAGGTAGCTGATCGCAGAGAGAAGACCTGTGCGAAATTTTTAAACGCCTATGACGGACCTTACAGGGTACATAAAATTCTAAGCAATGAAAATACATACGAACTTATCAATGAAACAGATAATAGAGTAAGGGGTCGTTTTCATATCTCGGCGATACATCCATATTTGGAAAATATAATTTAGAATATAGTAGTTATAGGACCAATGTTGTACCACACACAATAGTTTAGTTAGAATAGGAGATAGGTTAGGCATTTTAGTAATTTAAAGTAGGATAGTAAAGCATAGAATATCAAATAAGACTGATTAATAATAACAGTTTGAAAAAAACCAATGAATAATTTTGTGTGAATTAAAATAACAACGCATTACAACCTACTAATGATATTAAGGGAAAAAACATGCGTAGTGATTTTAATTAACAAAAATTAGGGGGAATTTTCACGCACTGGTATTTAGCCCTCAAATCAGCTCTGATTGCAGTACAAGCAAATAACAAATCAAATCACTAAAGCACAGAGTTGTAACAATGCAGGCATCTGAGAAAATTCACATAAATTGCCAAATCATAATAACACTGGTATAAATGGCCAATAACATTGATTGTATTTGAATAGGCACAGAAATATGGAAACTCAAGTTCCGTGTATTGGGTTTAGCAATATAATTTTAAGCATAATGTAATAGATTTGGACAAAGTAGAAGCCGAATCTGAATTAATTAGGAACTGGCACGGAAAGTTCAAGTTAGACGCAGCTTAAAAAAGGAAGCGTAGAAAGTCATTAGGGAATGAATAGGAAATGAATAAAGGTGAGAATAAGAATGACCAGAAAGATAAGGCAAAGAACATAGAAAAGCCAGGCAAGTCATTTATTACATGCAAATACAAGACTTGGGAATTTGAAGAGATTGCAGTGGCAAGAAATTAGATGGGATTCAAATAGCAGGAAATGAGACAATATTGGTGTATTAAAAAACAATGCAGTGTAGTGATAAACAATGGGCATTTAAGTGTTATAAAATCAAGTGAGTGGCGCATTAAAACGATGAGAAATGAACAATTCAAAAGACAATAATTTTAGTATGTAAGAAATTGTAATTAAATTATCAAATATGTTAATTTAGTTTATAAGTTGTGTAATTGTACATGGTTGAACTTCCTGAAGTTAAATTTGTAGACAGTGTTTTGTTAAAAACGACCGACAGAGCAATTGTTTTGAATAAATTGGTGAAAGTTGCCTGATTTTTGCTCTGACTTTAAATAAAAAATTTTAATAGAAGGCATACAAATATTTAAATAAAAATAGCACTATCGTGATCAGCAAATTGCAGTGTATAAGCACAATTGGAGGCAAGATTTTCCACGCACAACCAATTTGCAGCATCGTGGGAAGGCCTAGGGTGTCCAGATTGTTCCGGGAGCGCCGCACACCAGGTCCCAACACAGCACACCAGTCCGAGCAGTCCGGGGGCGCAGATTTCAGCCAAGATCACCATAAACGGGTTGCGACTCCTACGGATGTGAGGTTAGTTTATTGTGAAATTTTTATCTGCACGATTGGCATGAAAATCACATCATACCTTAATTACTACCTGGAGAACAAGAAAATCATAAAAGTTCCTGTGCATGGCAAGGTGTTTTTCCAGAATTTGCAAAATAAATCGTCAGTTGGAAGTCCCAGTAAACAAAAGCTGTTTTAAGCGTCCTTTTAGAATGGGCCAATGATAGATTTTCCTGAAAAACAATAGAACAATAAGACGCTACTTGAAGGCGCAATTATTCAAAATCTTACCGTAAAAAAATCTGTTCATTTATTTGCTTGATAATTCAGTTTACACGCGAGCTGACAGGTAGCTTGAACTTCTTGTTCGAGATTTTGACATTTCAGAATAGCGACTGCGCAGTACGCTCATTGTTAGATCCCCAGTCCACTTTTTCAGTGGCGTACCGTTAAAACTTTAAACTTACAAATTTAAGAACCTCAGACTCGAGAATTTGAGTTTTTCTTTTCATGTCTCTGTTTTCAAATGAGCTAGCGAAGTTACAATAACTTCAGATGAATGGATTAAATAAAGGGCAAACTACCATAAGAATAATTCTGAATTTGGCGTACCCAACAAAATAAGTTAATCAGTCAGTTTGATCATAGCAAATAGTAAAACTAAATATTGTGTGGTGACTTATTTTATTTACACATTTTTAATTACAATTATCTCGTGCACAGAAGTCATTGAAATATATATTAACACAATAAACAATATTATTATTATTATTATTTCCAATGTTTTGTATTCCACGATAGTTTACACTATCAGACTTTCCTCCTTCTGAAAAGACAATTCAGTCTAGCCCAGACGGGAAAAAAAATTTCTGGCGATATGGCACGTTTGCAGAATAGTAGCCTTTAGGATATTATGCTTTAAATTGTCAGGTAGATTTAATTTATTTAAGTTTTTGATAAAGTGATTAGATACTACTCCTTCGACTGACACCACAAGGGGTACTATTGTGACTGTGGTGAGTTCCCAAATTCGCTTAATTTCTAATGCCAAGTTTTCGTATTTTGTCACCTTTTCCCGTTCAGATTTTGTGACATTATGCGTCAGAGGTACAGCTATGTCAATTATAACCGCTGTTTTCTTAATCTTATCTATTAAGAGAATGTCAGGTCGGTTGTAGTCCACCGTCTTATCCGTTATGATTGGTCTGTCCCAATACAGACGCGTGTCTCGGCTCTCTAGCACGGCAGATGGTGAGTATTTATAATGCGGCGGCGCATCCATTAGTAGGTGGCGTTTTAGAGCGATTTCTCTATGAATAATTTTTGCCACTTGATCATGTCGTCCTAAGTAAGCAGTGTTGGACATTTCTGGGCATCCTGCTGTAATATGTTCGATTAACTCCCCAGGCAAGTCACATTTGCGGCATTTATCTACGGTGTTAAATTTCAAGATATTCCGCTCGTAGTTTTTAGTTCTTATAACTTTGTCCTGGATCGTCATAATAAATCCCTCTGTTTCTGGGTAAAGTTGTCCTCTGCTAAGCCACATGGTAGATTCGATTTTACTAATTTCACGCGAATCCAGATGCTTTGGATATTTACTGTGTAGGATTTTCTCTCTCCAAGATTGCAAGGTGTTGGTTCGAAGACTAATAGAATGATCGCGATCTCCGAGTTTCAAACATGTTAAAGATACATCAGCTTGCACAATGCTTCTGAGAAAGTCATCTGGCGTATTTATGAAGTAATTGCGTAGTTTCAGTTTTTGCGACTTACATAGATTATATATATTAATAAGATCACGGCCGCCCTCCTTTCTCGGTAGATACAGTCTTTCTACGGCAGATAACGAAACTTTGTTAGCATTCTTCTAGTGAGCCTATCAATATTGTCTAGATCAGTATTACTCCATTTTAATATTCCGAAAGAGTAAGTTAGTACAGGAACCGCCCAGGTATTAATAGCGTGGAAAAGGTTTTTTGATGTTAATTTTGAATTTAATATTTTTAGCAGTCTTTTTCGGTATTTCACTTTTAGTTCTTCTTTCAAGAACGTATGGTCAATCATGTGGTTTTGTTTTATGCCAAGATATTTGTACAGCTCATCTGCATCTAAATTACGAATGTCAAGGTAGGTGTCATCGATTTCAGATTTATTCAGGTTCCCATTATGGATATGTAGTTTTGCACACTTATCTAATCCGAAAGACATTTTTATTGCCTCGCTAAATGATTTTGTTATATCCATCGATAGTTTTAGTTGTTTTGACGATTTTGCGTAGAGTTTTAAATCATCCATATAATATGTGAAATACAGGACGACTTATTTTTCGAATCTAGTTTATAGCCATTGTCAGGAGTATTAAGTAATTTAGACAATGGGTTAATCGCAAGACAAAACCACATGGGACTAAGAGAATCCCCTTGAAAAATGCCTCTTCGTATTGAAACTTCACCTATCTCGTGGTTGTTCATCGAGATGGTAGTCTTTCACTGTTGCATCATGTATCGTAGTGTGGCTTGAATACTGGGGTCTATTTTGTATAGTTCTAACACTTTCAGTAGCCAGTCATAAGGAACGGAATCGAAAGCTTTGCTGTAATCGATATAACACATGTGCAAATTCTTTCGCTTATTCTTTGCCTGTTGTAATACTATAGAGTCTATCAACAACTGCTCTTTGCATCCGTAACTTCCACGTGAGCATCCCTTTTGTTGGAGAGCTAGAATATTATTTTCTTTGCAGTGTTTGTATATTTTATCATTTCAAATGGATGTAAAAAGCTTGTAGACGACAGATAAACACGTGATAGGCCTATAGTTTTCTGGGCTACTGGGATAATCTTTCTTAAAAAGTAGATAGGTAGTACCTTTCATTAAAAAATCAGGAATTCTTACAGGGTCTTCTAGTTAAGTATTTTAGCCAATAGTTATGAATTCGGTCAGGGCCTGGTGTCTTCCAGTTTGAAGTTCTTTTTACTAAATTAGCAACATCATCGGATGTTACTAAGTTATTATTCATTTGTGAAGTTTGATTCTGAGTCTGCATTATACTTGGCAACCATTCCACATCTGCATTGTAGTGCTCCGGATTCGACCACAAAGCTTTCCAGAATTGTAAAAATTCTGCTGGGTTATCACATTCTGTTAATCCTGGTGTATTGTCAAGGTCACGGTAAAATTGTTTTTGTTTTGTAAGAACAATTTGATTTTGCATTTTTCTTTTTGTTGGTTCATTATATCTGCTTAACCTAGTACCTTTAGCCTTATACGTGTGTCTTAAAAGATCATAATGTTCTTTTAGTTTTTCAGAAAAGTCCGACTTAGTTTTGGCGAGGTGCAATTTTTTTAGAATTAATGATATTTTACTTTCTATCTTATGGGATCTCACGCCTTTTAAATATTCTGCGATAACATCACTTTGTGCTAGTAGTTTGTCAATTTGTTTAACAAGTCTTAGTTTCCAGCTAGGATCTTTGCATCTTTCAGAGCGCTTTTGTGTTTTGGGTAAATATAATGTCTGGTTGTTTAATTCCAATATTGTAGCTGATGCTGCATATATTACTATATGAATTTTATTTAGATCGTTGGTGTTACTTAGATATTCCTTCAAAATATTATTAATGATTTTTAATAGCAGTTGAGCGTTGTTGCTGTATTTTAAAATTGGTAGGCAGGGCCTTTGCAATGGGTCTGAAGCTTCATAAAATCGCAAATTGCTGTAAAATTTTTCGATAACAGAAGTTTCTGTGATGTTGCATTCATCACTAGTTCTGTGTGGTTGTTCGTCGCTGACTTCAGGAAGCTCTTCTGAAGTTTCCCTTTCTGCTATTGTAATTCTTGGGAATCATTGTTAAATTGTAATCGTATGTTTTGTAATTCGGCCTCGTTAAGGTATTGCTTTTTAATGATCACATTTTTTCGATCAACAACATTTTGTTCGGTTAGATTTAACTCTGGGAACTTATTGCTAAAGTCGTTATGGAGTTTGTATCTCCATCCAGGAAGCGGTTCATCTTTTCCCTCGTTAGTGCCATAAAATGATCTCATAATTTCGGTATTCAGTCTTTGGACCATTTTATGCGCTTCTTTGGCATCATCCCCTGTGCAGCATGCCCTGCAGGAGCCTGCGAGCCCAGAGGTCTAGTGAAGTTATGATCTTCTTCTTCTAGTGTATCCGCCTGCAGTTGTTGGGAGGACACAGCATTGGTTTCGGGTTGAACCCGGCGAGAAGGCTGTAGTCCAAACCCTCCGCGCACTGACCGCTCGTATAAGCCTGGTGCACCAGGTCCTTCCTCAGGCAATCGATTTTTACCATTATATTTTTTCTCTATTTTCACGGATGTTTCCCCTTTAACGCAGGGGTTACGGCACTTTTACCCTACTGCCAGGTAACTCGGGGTCCGTAGGAGCTTCACGTCCCAAATAGTAGTTATTAAAAACCACCACCCCTGCGGGGTTATTATTATTATTATTATTTTTTCTTTTACACTATGTGTGGGGTTTTTACCTCACGGGTCCAGAACCAAGGTGGAGGTAAGTAATATACTGATATGGTAAGTTAATTGATGTCATTATTTAGAAACTTTCTAACGATGTTACATGTATTTAGTATCACAGATTTTTGCATGATAATTTGCAGCTTTTCTTGAATTTTTAAGCGATTGAGAGACTTGCGAGTGTATGAGGAATAATTCCGGTGGCAGATATAATAACAGGTAAGATGTATACCTTTTCCATTTTCCATAACTGCTGTAGCTCGTAGGCCAGGTCGGTGTATTTTGTAATTTTCTCTGCATAAGCGTTTAGTAAATTCGCACTATTAGGTATTGTTCCCTCTATTAAAAATGCAAATTTTCTGTGCTTATCAACTAAGGTGATAACTGGTCCTCGCTAATATTTACGCGAATTATCAGTTGACCTGTTACACAGGCTGAGCAAAAGTAAAATTACTAAGGAATTAAGATTGAATTCCACGTTACTAATGATTTATCTATTAATCAGACTTTTTACAATGGCCGATGCACAGCAACATATTGTACTTATTGTCACAGCAATACATAAAGGTGGCATATCTCAATCATCTCAATCTAATATACGTCCAAGCTATTTGCCACCGCCACAAAAACAAAATAGACGACATTTTATTCATGTTAATAAATTAATACGCCGAAACAAATACTATTTTCAGCAGAAAAAGCAATGAAACTTAACTATCAACTAAACCTAACCGATTAAAATAATTCCAATTTTCATGTTTCAAAAATTATTAACAATTATCAAAGACATTCAACCAAAAATCTAGGAGGAATTGGCCGTAAGCAATAAAGGAACTCCAATTAAAATCAACTTCAGGAATATAGACAATTATAGATCGTTAATATACTGCATTGACAAACAAAAATATGTAAAACTTCACACATACCGAAATGCAGTTGCAACTACTACCTCAGTCATAATTAGAATCTTACCAATCCCTATAACAGTTGACGAATTAGAAAAAGAATTGCTGGTTAAACAATACCATGCAGTAAGTGTAATGAGATTAAAATATAACGACAAAAACACCATAACAAAATGTGCAGTTGTCTGTAATAAAGGCGAACAGCCTGGCTATACACAGTGATTTATTAGAAGGGTCACTATTTACTGGTAGTTAGAGGACATCAAACAGAACAACTGTGCACAATAAACTAATTGTCAAAAATTATATTAATAACTCTACAAAGAATTAAAACCAGGTGCTTAAAGTGATTGATGGTCACTGGAATGAAAATCTATGAACTCAATTTCTCCCAGGTGATTGCGATAAGATCGAATTTGGATTATATTTAGTCACAAAAACCGTTGGCTATTTCAATCACACAATCACATTCGGAGCATTAGGCTAATGCACTCTCATCTGATTTAGCCAGTGGTTTCCATACGATATTTTTCCGTAAACAATTAATGTTTAGTACAATGTACAACTATGCACAGACGTAATGTCATCCCGAAAGCCAGCTTGGCTTTCTCGATAGGCACACATTTAACGTAATTTAACCCAATGTTTCCTAGATGCTAATACACACAAAGCGTGACGCCGAAAAGCGATTAGTCATATAGAAAGTACTCATTTAGAAGTAAATCCTTCTTTTTCATATTTCGGTGGTGAATCACACGGAGTTACATTTCATTTGTATTAAGCAGGTTTATTTCACCGCTGTTGTTAATAGTATTTCTTATTTGTATGCTGATTGAATGTAAACTTTATGTTTATACTGATCTTGAATAATACAATTGTTGAAGAGTTTAAAGATTTCCGTTTCTGTTAAAATCTTTAGGTGATTAAGGAATCACCGTCGCTACCATCTTTCAGAAGTTTAATTTAAAAGATAACAATTTAATTGATTATACTATTAAAATTTAAAATTAAAATAGATTTTTCTACCGCTAAAGGGCACAACATTGGAAACCTAGATTTGACAAAAAATATTTATCTTGTTTTCACAATTTGAAACACAATTTAGTGCAAACTTGGAAAGTAAAAAATATAAGTTGTTCGACCTGAAGAATGAGAAAATCCATTTAAAAAAAGTTACTAAAGGTTCTAGGAGTTATTTTTAACGTTACCTATTTTGTGCAATATTACGGTAATAGAATTACACCTACTTGGTATTACTTTAAGCTGCTACACTTGGGAATACGCAGCCATACGGTAGTAACTTGTTTCAAAAAATAAAAGCAATTTATTGCATTGTTTATAATTATTACAGCTAGTGATAATGTAATAATAGTAATTTACGATACAAGTGCGTAAAGCTAGTATTTAGTCACGAGTGGGGCAGAGTTAAAACGCGAGTGAGCGAGCGTTTTAAGCCCCCAGAGTGACTAAAGATGCTTTACGCATGCGTATCGTACAATATTTTATTAGAATCTAGAAAATCCCATAAATATAAAAAAATATATTTAAATGTAAATTAATATTAGCAGCAACCGGTCGTCATCTTACGTTATTATTATTTATTATTAGTATGATAGTCATACAAAGCGAAGGTTTATAATAACCTATGACGCTTTTAAAATAAGTATGTGTACAAAATACAATATAATATATACGAGAAAAAAATCACAATTCTGTAATAATAGTGTTTCTCAAATATACCTCCTTGGTCACATTCCATTCCTCACGTCACATTTGATCTCTTATCCTCCTCTACAAACGCAACCTACCATGAAATCGTGCGTAATAAAATAATTTTAAAGAGCTTAGAAAAAAATTCCCAATCCCTCACTACACCTATACCTATACACCGACGCATCAAAAAGTGACAACGGGGTAGGAGCACCTTTCGTGACTGATCACACACATGTTCAAGTTCGAATGTATAAGTACAACAGCATCTTTACAGCTGAAACGTTGTCTATTTTGAAAGCACTAGAAAGGATTCAAGAACAACCACACGGTAAATACGTTTTATGTTCCGATTCGAAAAGATACAAATAGGTTAGGATCAGTTAAGTTCAAACCCGTTCAGACCACTTATAGAACTAAAATTACTGTAATAACACGCAATTCACTTACTTCCCTTGGGGAGTAGGTACTTACTTCCCCAATGTCATGACAACCAGTAAACAAACAGTAATATCAGCTTACCTGCAATGGATATGTCAAAGTAAGTGTAACTTACTAGATGGGCATGAAGAAAAATATTATAACCATGCTCGGGAAGTAACTATCTACAACCAGTCTCGAACTTTGCCAGCCCTCGCTCGCTCGGGGTGGCAAACTCGTTCTCGATTGGTAAAAGCTACTTACTTCCCTTGATGCTTAAATACATATTCCTCTTTTTTCCAAAGTGGAATCGCTTTGGCCTGGTCGCCTTGAAATGGAAAATCACAAATTACGACAAAGAAATAAAAAACGCAGTTTTGTAAACACTGGTAGATCTGAGGATGCACCAAGATTAATGTTAAATTTATTGTAGAAAATGACGATACTACAGTTTTTACAAAAAGCCTCCCCTCCGCAGACTATTTTCATACATATTATTTATACATTTATTTACATTTATTATATTAATACATTTATTTTAATACATTTTAGAACGTTTCTGGAAAACTAGACAAGTTAATACATTCTAATGACAGGTTCATTAGATAAGAAAATGCTTTTTAGGTTGAATTTCAGACGCACATAGATCTCTAAAAAATGGATTAAAAGTATTTAATCTTATATGCTGAGATGTCTTTAATTACCTACATTAGTGACTATTTTCAAAGAAAAAAAGCGATTGTGATAGTTTATATAACAAGAAGTGTCGCTTTGGATAATAATTTAAATATGCATAGCCTAAGGATTACGGTTGGAAATTTAAATTTAATAATTATAAAAGGTTCGAGGAAGCGAGTTCGAATCCGGTTCGGGATAAGTTTTTTAAAAATCATTCAAGGTGAGTATACACATTCCTAAGCCGTGCCATCTCGAAAACAGAAATTGGGCGTCGCGTCGTAGGAGCTTTCCCTTTGACAAATTCGATAGAATGGGCAACGTCCACTTCAAACAATTTTAAATATCGAGCGGGCCAACGGCCGAAGTCCGAGAATTGCGAAAGATGCGAGCGCATCAAAACAAACGGCGCCGTATGTTATACCAAAGAGCATATATTTCTGAATTATTATAATTCCTATCTATCTGCCATCATTCCTGATAACCCTAGGAAATATCTGGAAACAATTAATGTCATTTCAATAAAAGTAGCAAATTTGTTATGTTATATGTTCTTTGCTTCTACTGAGGTCAGTATACACCCATTTAATTTAATGACCTTGTATATCTAACCTTCGACGAATTGAGTTTTAAATTAACAATAAAATAGTAATTAAATAATTCAGTGTGTTCATGCTTACGCAAATACACATATAAAAATAGATTCGCTCTTAACTGTTTATTTATTAAGATGACCTTAGATTTGTATGTTGCACCGCCGGAATTGCAGAAAATATGTGGTACCTAGTTCGAAATTCTAAATATTTATTGCAAAAATAAAATTTTTGTTTACATTTTAGTTCCATAAGCTGTTTGCACATTAATATACAAAGTATCTTACGTAAATTAAAATATAAAAATAAGAATAAGGGTATATGCAATGAATACAAATAAATATTATCTGTGTGGAAACAGTAAAGCATTCAAAGCTGTTTGGGACTGTGCAAGGCAGTGCGCTAAAGTGGCACCTCATAAAGTATAAAATCATATTTAAACATTATTAGTGAAGTAAAATTCATTTAGCGAATAGAAACTATTTTGTTTTAACTAAAATTTTAAGGATATTTAAAAAGTAGATAATGACTAATAATTTTAAAAAAATCTGGACTGTTATTAAGAACCATTAGGTACCCTGAGCTGGCTCTTATTTATTCTATATTGACTTATTTTATAAATTTGTTAGTATGAAAATATATTAATTTTTAAAATACTATCTACATGAGTGTTGATGGCCCAAGGTAAACAACGACCGTATTTCTTTTTCTTGAATTCTGAATATTACTATTGCTTCACTGCTATTTTCTCAAAATTCTAAACCTGTAGTTAATATGCTTTAAAAATAGGCATAACATACAGTTTTGGTATACCAACAAGTTCACGTTTCACGTACAGTGGTGAACAGAAAAAATAGGACAGTGGCAACATAATATTGTCTAAAATCCACATATATTCCTCGCTATTAAATCTTTCCTCAATATGCCACTACACACCAGGTCCACGAACTGATATCTAAGCCCACAAATTAACCGAAAATTTGCCACTTTTGTCGGAATTGTTTACTAGATTTTTTGACTTATCCTATCTTTTTCTGTTCACCACTACACCTGTATTATACAGGTATTCTACTGCCACCTAAATAACAAGTTAAATCCTTCTTTTTCCACGCCCACACACGAAAGTGACAGTTTCATACAGTCAAGTAGTCACGAAAAATTACAATATCATTCACCCGCTCGTTATCATAACAAACGTGTTTGTTATGACAATAATCCACTAGGACAGATATTCCGTGAGCTATATATGTCATTTTAGACTAAAAACTGCTGAAAATATGTCATTTAAGCTAGAAATTTCTGAAAATATGTCATTTTAACCTAAAAATTAGTGACAACCAACTAACATTGTCAGTTGTTACATTAAAGTTCTGCGGTCTAAACACGACTCTACGACAACACCGGACAGCACTTACCACAGGCCTAAGCTACGTTGGGAAGCAGCGATAATAAAGCTCCCCATTGTCTACAATCAGCACGCGGGGAGGGGAAGTCCACGGTTCTCGTGGAGTCCGATCTTGTTTCACAACAGTCAAAATAGTAAAATTTTAGGGCGCCACTGTGGCAAATTGTACCCATAGCTCAATGAGTCCACTCGTTCACAAGCGTATTGGGTCTAGTGCAGAATAGATACATACGTGATTGTCACCTAAATATTTAATTGCTTCAACTATAAAAGTGCAACTTTGCTTTTACAATCTCTTAAAAATTTACCAC
>CALNHX010004630.1:0-89490 GCA_940337035.1 Agriotes lineatus | reverse complement strand
CGCTGGTTTAGATAGCAGGTCGAAGGCTATGTGTCCACCTGGTCCGGACGCGGAGTTGGAAGCAAGGCCGAGATCCATTGCGCTCCTCGATGACCGGTTGACACGGCATGAACCACAAAACCAATCTGACCCAGAGTCGATTATATTGGTAACAGCTGAAGTAGATAGAGAGACACATTTTCCGTGATAAGATAGTTTGCACCTCGCACATCTGAGACCGAGCGACTTGTTAGTGATCCCAGTCGTACAAGTGTTGCAAATATCCGGCATCGTGGTAATATTAAGCACTTGAAAATTACCGACACTCGTGAAAAACTGAATCACACTTTCACTGATCGTTATACAATTCGAAAGATCATAAATAAAACGACTCGCAGCGTAGATAAAACGTATCCGCGGTCGCGGAGCTCTTCACTCGGCAGAGCTCACAAGCAGAAATATAACAGCTTCGTATTATCTTAGCAACCCAGTCCAGCTACTGACATTTTGAAATGTGATTGACTGTTCTTATTTCTTTTGAAATTGTTAAAGTTCTTACTATAGAAAAAAATATTGTATTATACACGACGATAAAGTGATTTCTATCCACTCTTGAATCATTAACTTCTCGACTTCGTCTCGACGTTAAACGATGCAGTCGTGGATAAAATTCAACTTTATCGTCTTGTATAACAATAGTAATTTATTATACAAGACGATAAAGTTAAATTTTATCTACGAGTGAATCGTTTAACGTCGAGACAAAGTCGAGACGTTAATGATTCAAGAGTGGATAGAAATAACTTTATCGTCGTGTATAATACAATATTTTTTTCTATAGCAAGAACTTTAACAATTTCAAAAGAAAATAAGGACAGTCAATCACATTTCAAAATGTCAGTAGCTAGATTGGGTTGCTACGATAATGCGCAGCTGTCATATTTAATTTAAACAAAAGTTAGAAAATTAAATCACTTTATCTATCCTTGATGTTAAAGTGCTACTTTATCTACCCTTGCTGTTAAAGTAAAACTTGACCTTTTGTTTTGAGTTGATAAAAGCACACTTTAACAGGTGCTATAGAAAAAATTACTATTTTATGACAGAAACTATAATACACTTTGACATAAAAAACAAAGTACTTGTCATTTGGCGCTTTTAGGGAAAAATTTATTAATTGTTCCTTTGAAAACACTGCAGACTTCTCTGGTGCATAACCAACCGAGTAGTTCTTCAGGAAGGCAGCAAGTTTAGAAAAATTACTAATGTCAATATTGTCCTTTATTCATAGCATGCATTTCAACTTCGTGAACAGGCACCACAACGACGAAGACTTGTAAACCTTCGACTAAAAATAAGGTACGATGAATTGGTAGGTAATATATCTAACTCAAAATGCAAATAATTTACCTGATCTAAAAAGTACGCAAGCACAACCTTTTCTGTAACTATCTCCGTATTTTTTGGCTCTTAGCCTTTGCCAGAACTTGTCATACTCTCTCTTATAAATCTCTTCCGACTTTTTAGGAATCAGACTCAGATCAGCTTCTGCAGCTTTTTTAAGAATTGCATCATTGCTCGTGACAATCATTCATTTTGGCCGAAAATTTGTTTGCTAAACAAAAATTTTTACCATAAACAATAGCTAAGCAACCACATTATCATAGCAACAAATACGTCATAGTTTTGTATACATATTTTTTTTTAAATAGCAGAAATTAAATTCCTTCGAAATTATTATGTTAGTCGATGGCCAAATAGTATATGAAACACGTTTCTAATAGAGGATTATAGTATTCGTAAAGTTAGCGCATTCGCTTCGCTCATGCACTAAGATTTACTCATGCCATAATCCTCTGAATTATAAACTAATTTCATAATGTACTATTACACAGTGGCCAAGATAAAAGAGGTCCCGCGTGAATACAGAAAGGTAAATTAATATTATATTTTTAAAGTAGGAAATACGTTTTGCGTAGGTAGTCCGTAGGTTGTAATATTTGCATCACCCTTACTTTGTACGCTCGCATATGTAACTGCTTCAACATGTTCTGGCACGTTACAAACGATTTACATCCCAAATAAGTTTCAACAATAAACACTCTTTGTTAGATTGAAAACGGCATTCTGCAGAACTGTATTCACAACCGTTATTAATAAGTGACAACGCAACACTGAGCAGTACACAGTTAACACAAAATGGCCGCTGGACAACACGTGACCCCGCACGAGCGCTCAATGTCACTTTCAGTATGGTACAGGACACAGGACCTCTTTTATCTTGGCCACCCAGTATTATTTCAAAATGTTAACTTTTTACAAAAAGGTTTACATAATTTCGAAACTAAATTTTGTTATTATTTTGTTCTATTAAGCTTACCATAGTAATATATCTCATGCAATTTTTAATAGTTTGACACTCTTAGATACTATACTATTATATTTATTTATGCCTGGCATATCAAATGATTTCTTCAAATAAGTACTCGACATTAACTTTCCATTTTCATTCAAGCAGTATTTAAATCATATGTTAAAATCTTTCTGTTTCTTAATTTGAATTGTTCGACTGAATTTAAATTCTAAGCCGTTATTTTACTAAATACGCATATTTATGTAAACCCCCCCCCCCCCCCCCGCTTTTGCTATAGTCCTAGTAGCCTGTCACAATCTGTATACATTAAATTAGATCAAGACACACAGTTTCGTAAAGTCTTATTTAAATAACAGAATTTCTTCAGTCAAAGTTAACTCGACATTGTGGCCTACAAAAAATATCCAGGTTGCAGTTCCTGAACGGAGCATTCTAGGACCACTGCTATTCAATAGCTACCTTCACGATGTTCCCACTTGTCTTCGAGTAATTATCCTACCAACTGCAACTACGCGACTGCAACAATCGGTAGAATTATGTTACGTTCCCAGATAGATAGAAAGAACATTAGTTATGATAAGATAATGCAGTCGCGTATTACATATCATTGCATTCCCGAGGGACACAAGTGTTATCTGATCTTTGCTGATGCAGCTTAAGTAACCTGCTCGAGTACATCGAGGGATGAAATCAGTTGTAATTTAGAATCTGTACCTTTCACATGTATTTTATAATTGTAACTCCGTCTGTGTATTGATATTAAATAAATTTTTTTATATCAATCACAGTTCGTAAATATATGGTGCAGTCGTGACGGATATTTTGGCAGTTTATTGGACAAAAAAAGCCGAAAAACGTGTATTTTAATACTTTGGCCGAAACCAAACAACCAACGTCGTCCCAAGAAACAGTATTCGGAACGGAACCTGGAGGACAAGCATCGCCAAAGAGTCACGCGAAGAATACCATTCTAGTACGAAACTGCAGCAGAAGCGGCACCAGTAGCTGCACCTGGACAACATCTCCGTGGGCAACCAAACAGTGTCGACCTTCACCAGAAGTGGACAAGAATCGCCACAACCCCAAGCTAGGACAGCATCGCCGACGCTTGGTTTAGAAATAAGCACTCCATCGAGAAGACCGAAGAATGAAAATTACAGCGCTATTACTGTAAGTCGCTAACAATATTTGTTGCAGCATAAAAACGATTTAGTTTTAAGCTTGCTATTAAATAAAACGCAACAAGAAGTAATAAAACGCAGTAGTTTTCTCCACGTACATTTATTAACAAGGCGACATGTTTCGAAGCCAAACTGGCTTCATCTTCAGGCCAAAATGATCATCTACAGAGGCATATGGTTAACAATAGTGTACAATGTAAAAAGATTAACTTACTGGTTATAAAACAGGTAAAACCACGTGTTCCAAATTATAGTTTAAATTGAGGTTAAGCGCTGAAGGCGCGGTAGTAATAAAAATTCACAAAGAACACCACATTGGAGAAGAAAATTAATTCAATAGCCAGTAAACTACGTTATAAAGATCGTTGTAGTGGTTATTACATCAAATTTAACGATTAAAAAACGGCAAGTAAAATAGCAACCATCATCTGAAGGAGAAGGCACTAGAATGGGAAATTTTCAGTCAGTACATAAGTAACTGAAACCCCGATCAAAAGTCCCTAAATTCAATGACACTGAAACTACCAGAGAGGGTCAGAAAATAAAAGAACAAAGTTAAAACCAAAAATGACCAAAGACAAAACAACTATTTAATATTCAGGAAAATGTAATTAGTATCAAAATCTGTGACTTCATTGAGTCTGCATTCATTATTGTTAGACATAATTTCAATAATTTCGAGTAAATTCAACAACCTACCTTTGTTAGCTATATGTAAAATTTTATAACCTTTATTATGATCAAAGTTGTGGTTATGTTCCAAAATGTGATTAGCAAAAGCTGATTTATTAGGTTGGTCGATATTAAAGTTGTTGTTTTTAATGCAAGCAGAATGTTCTTTGATTCTTTTTCTGAAAGTACGTCCAGTCTGACCAATGTAAAAGCAGTTGCATGAAGAACAGTCAAGACGGTAGACACCAGATCTATCTAATAAAGGGGTTGGATCTTTATTGAAGACTACCAATTTCTGAAGGAAGGGATTGGTAGTAGAAAAAGAAATTTGAAAATTGTATTTACTAAGTATGTTTTTGATGGAAATCGAGATAATACCGTAATAAGGGATTGAATAAAAAGTTTTGTTGTCAAGGTTATTGATAGGGGTTAGGTTTGTAGAAAGTTTAATGCGGAGTTTATAATAAATAGGTAAAATGAGTTGAAGAGGATAACCGTTTTTGATAGCAATGTATTTAATGATGTTAAATTCATTGTTGAAATTTTCTATGGACATAGGAATTGAAAGTAAACGTCTGAACAAAATTTGAAAATTAGCAAGTTTATGGGATAAGGGATGAAACGAAGAATAAGGGATAGTATGGTCAGTACAACTGGGCTTCCTATAAATGCTGAAATTTAAAAAAATAGTTGTGGAACTATTGTTTTTAGTAATCAAAATGTCTAGAAAAGGCAAAGAATTATTGTGTTCAATTTCAAAAGTAAATTTAATATTAGGATGTACTGAGTTTAGCCAGGTGATATAATCATCAGCATTAGGGTTATTAGAATTGAAAATAACCAGGATATCATCGACGTACCTGCCCCAGTAAATAATGTTACGAATAAAGGGGGCTTCAATAAAAATTTTGTTTTCTAGGTTATTCATAAAAATTTCAGCTAGCAGAGGTGATAGGTTAGATCCCATGGCCAAACCAGACTTTTGTTTAAAGAATGAAGAGTCAAATTTGAAAAAGTTTTGTGACAAAGCTAAGTTTCAACAAATGAGAAAAGTTTCAACTTGGTTGTTATTAGGTCCGAATCAATAATCATTTCTTTTAATAAAGTCACACATTCATTAAAAGGAATGCTAGGAAAAAGGTTGGTTACATCAAAAGAACAAAGAGTGAAATTATTAGGTAAGTTTAATTTAGATAAAGTTTTTGTAAGTTCTATGGAGTTTTTTATGGCAAATTTAGGTTTGAAATTAGTGATGTTACGAATTAATTTGTGGAGCCAAGAAGTAATGACCGATACTGGGGTGTTGGAAAAGGAAACAACAGGTCTGATAGGGATGTCAGGTTTATGGATTTTAGGGAGGCCATATAATTTAGGAATGGAAGGATTCATAATGAGTAAGGAAAGGGGATTAATATTTAAAGATTTAATAATATCAAAATGGTCTCTAATTGTCTGTGTGACTGCTGTAATGAAACTGGGAAGAGGGTCTTTATTAAGAATTTCGAAATCAGGAGAATCAAGAAAATCACAGACCTTGTCAATATACTCGCACTTGTCTAAAATGGCAAGGCAGTGACCTTTGTCAGCTTTAGTACACAATAAATTGGATTCTTTAATTTTCTTTGAGAGAATATAAGTTGTTTTGTCTAAAATGTGAGCATTATTCAAATTAGGTAAAGTTTTTTTGTAGTTAGAAATATTTCTACTAATCTCAGCCCTAACCAGGTTCGGATTATCAATGCCTGAAGACAATATGACTTTCTCAGAGTGAATAGCTAAATCATTAAGGCAATTATGATTGACGTTACATACCGGGTTGTTCTTCAATCTCGATGTCCATCAAAAACATACTTAGTAAATACAATTTTCAAATTTCTTTTTCTACTACCAATTCCTTCCTTCAGAAATTGGTAGTCTTCAATAAAGATCCCACCCCTTTATTAGATAGATCTGGTGTCTACCGTCTTGACTGTTCGTCATGCAACTGCTTTTACATTGGTCAGACTGGACGTACTTTCAAAAAAATAATCAAAGAACATTCTGCTTGCATTAAAAACAACAACTTTAATATCGACCAACCTAATAAATCAGAGCTTTTGCTAATCACATTTTGGAACATAACCACAACTTTGATCCTAATAAAGATTATAAAATTTTACACATAGCTAACAAAGGTATGTTTTTAAATTTACTCGAAATTTTTGAAATTATGTCTAGCAATAATGAATGCAGACTCAATGAAGTCACAGATTTTGATACTAATTACATTTTCCTGAATATTAAATAGTTGTTTTGTCTTTGGCCATTTTTGGTTTTAACTTTGTTCTTTTATTTTCTGACCCTCTCTGGTAGTTTCAGTTTCATTGAATTTAGGGACTTTTGATCGGGTTTCAGTTACTTATGTACTGACTGAAAATTTCCCATCTCCTTCAGAGGATGGTTGCAATTTTACTTGCCGTTTTTTAATTGTTAAATTTGATGTAATAACCAGTACAACGATCTTTATAACGTAGTTTACTGGCTATTGAATTAATTTTCTTCTCTAATGTGGTGTTCTTTGTGAATTTTTATTACTACCTCGCCTTCAGCGCTTAACCTCAATTAACCTATAATTTGGAACACGTGGATTTACCTGTTTTATAACCAGTAAGTTAATATTTTGGCATTGTACACTATTGTTAACCATATGCCTCTGTAGATGATCATTTTGGCCTGAAGATGAAGCCAGTTTGGCTTCGAAACATGTCGCCTTGTTAATAAATGTACGTGGAGAAGGCTACTGCGTTTTATTACTTCTTATTAAGACACCTCCACTATCAGCATGATGGATCACCTCCCTGTTAAAACGCAACAATTAAAACGAAATAATTAAACCTTAATAATAAACTTAGTATTAGCCTTCGTAAGTTTTTATACACGCCATAACTGCAATGGTCTGTTAAAAACGTTACACGAGGAAGGAACCCTTAAACGAATAAAAATCATTTGCCCCGCTATTTAAACCAAATTAAAAATAAAATATAAATAAATCTTAATGCTACAAGGTAACGACGATTTAGTAGCTTTATTCGAAAATTTATTACTGGAGGTAGCACCCGAAGAACAAGTAGAAGCCAATCAACCAGACATGGCACAAGGAGGACAAGCAGTACCAGCAGGACAAGCCTTCCACCTGGAATATTTAAGAATAGTTCCAGAATTTGATGGTACTCCACACAAATTATCCGAATATATTAGATCTGCCGAGGTAATAATCGCACACTACCATGGGAATGCCGACGCTTTCCTACAGTCCTTAATTCTTTCTGCCTTACGGACAAAATTAAGCGGAAGAGCACTTTTAGTAACCAGCGGACGAGAAATTGCCACCTGGAATGAATCAAGAAACATTTTAAGAAGATCATTTGCCGATCAAAGATCAGAGACAAAAACATGAAACGGCCCAAGAATATTTCGAAATTTGCCAACAAACAAGAAGCCTTCTATATTCGAATATTCAACTTAATGAACCAAATCAGGGCACACGAGCAGTCAAAAAATTACAGTATGATGAATTAACACTAAAAGCTTTTCTTAGTGGACTTAAGGAACCACTAGGTAGCTTCCTAAGAAGTATGCGGCCAGCCACATTAGAAGACGCAATTAAATATGTACTCGAAGAGGAAAATGTGCAATATTCCAGAGGACATGAAACCGAGCATCGAAAAGGACTTCATTCTTCCACATTTACTCAAAAAAGACCACCACTACGATTATGAATGACTAGTGGAGTGAACAACCCCAACTTTTAAAATCGTTACCCTACAAATCAATCATTTGGGAATCAACAACCACGAATACAACTTCCAACGTTCCAGAATAATTCAAGACCAACAAATTTTACTGGACAACAATGGCCAACCCGTTTGCACCCCAAAATCGTGCTCAACCACGTTCCACGCCAATGGACACATTATCAGGCGCTACGAGAAGAACAACTAATTTGTCTCAACGATTTAATTCGTCAAACACCCAGAGTTTTACTCAACCAAGACAATTTATTCAACAATCAAATCAACCCCGAAATTTTATATCCGAGGAACTTCACTACCAAGAGGAACCAGAAGACATCATCGATACACCATTTGAAACAGATCAATATCTACAGCAAGAATTTGAAGACTTAGAAAATGAGCAGTACGAGTACGAAGAACAAAATTACCAACAACCCGAATTAATTCAAATTAATAATCAACTATCATCACACCTACCATGCATATACATCCCACAGCTAAAAGCGAATTTTCTCGTAGACACTGGAGCTTCTAGGACGATAGTTAAACCAGAAATAGCTCAGAAATATTTTCCAGAATTAATTGAAAACAAATACAAACTGCACATCAGACGTCAACACATAATTAAGTTGCTGTAATTCAATTACCAGCCATCTTCAAGACAAACAAAACTCACAAATTTCACCTATTCGATGTCGACCTCAAATACGACGGCCTTATAGGAACCGATTTATTAAAGAAATTAAAAGCCAGAATCGATTTCCCAACAACACTTTAGAAACCGAAAAAGCCCAAATTCCATTATATTCTATCGAAGACAGAAACCCAGACCTGAACTACCATATTACAAACGAAGCAAGAACTGAAAAAGTAATTAAAATTCCAGTTAGGAAAAACATCAAGCAAGGAATAATCCAACACCAAAAAATTAGTGATAATGTAGAAATACCAGCATCCTACGTTAATGTAAATAATTATCAAGCAATAACCACTAATATTAATAGCAATAACGAAGAAAAAACGTTTATTATGACTCAACCCCTACATATCGAAATGGTCGAAGAAAATCCGAAGCCAGATATCTTACATTACCAATCCAAACCAGTAAACAAAAATCTCAAACAAATTTACAATTACGACTAGAGGAATTTGACTACGATGTGATTTACAAAAAAGGAAAATCCAATACGAACGCAGACGCATTATCCAGAATAAAAATTAGACCAACTACTAGAGGAAATAAGTCGCAGACAAGATAATTTCCAAACACCAGAACCGATCTTACAACCACCAACAATGCGAGCATTAACACCAGATGTAATTCTACTTGACCCTATAACTAGCCCTATGATCGAACATTTACCTGAAGATCCGATTCGAAGCCTTGAAAATCTAATCGAAAATGTACTTGACAGATTTAACGAAGAGTTAACACCAACTGTTCACTCACAAGATGATTCAGCACCCACCATCCTAATATGCGAAGATGCTTTAGATTGTAAGAAAAACCAAATCATAATAACAATCGTTCATGGAAAATCTACGGAACCAAAAATCGAAAAGAAAGAGAAAAATTCCCCAATTACAGCTCATCTAGGAGATCAAGACCTAAAACACAGCATACTACAATTTTAAAAAAATTATTGTTTACCTAATAAAATGTATTACTGTTTGTTCCCGAACGACGAAGTTTATAACTTAGCATGCGAAATCATTACAACATATTTTGCGCAAAGCCGCATATCACTTTATAATAATAAATAATAATAATAAATACTGTTTTATTCCCCAAAATAAATAACAATAATATATACATAGTAAATAATAAATATAAACATATGGGGAAGCGATGGTAGTCAGATGGCTCTCTAAAAGAAAGCCCCTGCTCTACCTTACCACCGCTTCAAAGAAAATGTAATAAAATGAATATCACGCAAGCAATGTCAACAGAAAAAAACAATAGAAACGAAATTATCAAACTTATATAAAATTAATATTTAAAAAAAACGATAAAGTGAGATGAAATGTAATGATATGAGTGATTTACGTATGTTCATCAAATGCAACTATATAAAAAAAACACAGAGAACGAAATCTTTTAACAGAAATGAATTAATACTCAAGAAGCTAGCCAGTTTAACAATTTATTTTTGAAAGTGTGCAAGGAAGTCGTCTTAAAAGCAGTAGGTAACGCATTGTATATTCTAGACACGTTATAAGTAAAAGATCGTTTAAAGAGTTCAGTACGATGTAATGGAATGGATAACAAGCCTCTATGACGAAGATTGAGATTATGAATGTCAGTTCGAAAACTTATTTTATTGTAGAGATATGGAGGTGACTCCAACAAGATAACCCCATGAAAGAAAACAGCAGCATGCATAAAGCGTCGTTTCTCCATGTCTAGCCAGTTAGTTTCTCTAATTTTATATCTAATATGTTCTCGTCTGCGTATGCCGTGGATTAACCGCAAACAAGAGTTTTGGACTAATTGTATTTTATTTGATGTTGCTTTGTCTATGCAGAACCCATAAAGTGTATCGCAGAAATTAAAATGCGATAGAACTAGTGAGTCACATAATAGCTTTTTTATATCAACATGTAATACTCGCCTGTTACCGTATAGCAATTTCAAATTACAGTAAGCTTTACGTAGACAAGCATTTATGTGTTCACGGAATCTTAGGTCTTTATCAAGTATAACTCCCAAATTCTTAGCGGAATTTTTATATGAAATTGGCGTGTCTCTAATTTTAATTTGAATTGTTTGTAAGCATTCATTTCTGTGGTTAGAAGAACCAAATACAAGAAATGCAGATTTTGATGGGTTGATATTAAGAGAGTGTAAAGCTGCCAAATCAACTAATTCGTTCAACTCCTTGTTAATAACGGCACAGGCAGTCTGAACATCAGCTGGTTTAAATGATAGATAGACTTGGGTGTCATCTGCATACTGATGGTAAAGGCAATGATTGAGAGAAGTGCTACATAAATTTGAAGAATATAAAGTAAACAATAGAGGACCCAGTATAGAGCCCTGGGGAACTCCATATTTGACAAAGCGTAAATCTGAACGATTGTTATCCAGTACTACACAGTGTTGCCTTTGAGTTAAAAAACTCTCAATTAACTTAACCGCTCCCTCAGCAAAACCAAAATGCTGCAATATAGCATATAATATCACATGATTAATAGTATCGAAAGCCTTGGAGAAATCTAATAGTATCAATACCGTAACATTACCAGCATCGGTCGCTCTTAAAATATCATCTGTTATGTTTAACAATGCAGAACAGCAGCTAAAACTACGGCGAAAACCTGACTGATAATCAGGTAATAATGAGTTAACTTCCAAATATTCCCTGATTTGTGAGTCCATAACTTTCTCCAAGACTTTCGATAGTACTGGTAGTATGCTAATTGGCCTTAGATCTTTCATATCTTTTGGCATGTTTATTTTAGCAACAGGAAGTATATTAGCAATTTTCCAGTCTTTTGGAAAAATGCCTTCAGATAAACAAGAATTTATTATGTGAGTAATAAAGGGTGTTAAGAAAGGGCAGCACAATTGTATCATTGTAATATTTAAATTATCACTACCCATTGCTTTGGTTTTAATAGAGTTGATAATTTTGGTAACATCGTCATCAGAAATAGCAGTAAATGAAAATTTAGTGGTTAAGTTAGGTTTCATCCGTTCATACATTTTTAGAATTTCCGGATCGGGTTGCTCCACACCATGCACCGAGTTGAAATATGAGTTAATTGCATTAACATCGTTCAGGTGTGGTGGTATAGTGTTGTTTTTTTGTTTCGAGTAAATACCACAACGCTGTAAATCTTTCCACAAAGTTTTAGAATTACCATGAGCTAATTTATAATTTAGGTATGCCTTTTTTTCGTTCCTGATAGCAAGAGTGGTTAGATTACGAAGTGATTTGTAATAATTCCACTGTTCTTGTTTTCGATATTTTTTAAATCGTTTATATGCAGCGTTTCTTAAGCTTATCATTAACCTGACAGTATCCGTTAGCCAAGGAGCTTTCGGCTTTCGAAAAGTTGATGTTTTATAAGGAGCAAAAATGTCATAAGCATGTATCAGGTTCTCATTTAAGCAATTTACCTTATCATTGACACCATTTAAATTGTAAATATTACCCCAATTAAGAGCTTGAATATAATTTTGAAAATTATCATAGTCAAAATTTGAAAAGTCCCTAAATGTGTATGTTTTAGGCTGCGGTTTTGATGTTTCTAATAATAAGTTACAATAAACAAGTTCATGGTCTGAAAAAGCGCTTAGGTGTTTAGTACCAGATCCAGCAATGATATCGGAATTACTTACTAATATATGATCAAGAAGCGTTTCTGATTTGGAAGTTATACGAGTAGGTTCCTTAATTAATTGAGTGAATCCAAAACTGTCTAACATAGATAAATATTGTTCAGATTCAGTGCTATCGGGTTCCAAAAGGTCAATATTAAAGTCACCTACACATAATACAGTATCGTATGAAGGAAGCAGATTACTGCATATTACTTCAAAGTGATCAATAAATGCCCGATATCTACTTCGATGCGGTAAGTAAATTGTACCTAGTAAGTATTTATGCTTGTGAACAACGAACTCAATCCATAATTGTTCAAATTCTAAAATATCTGTTACATGAACCTGTTTAATTTCAATAGATGATTTCGAATACAATGCAATACCACCACCAAAGGTAGGCCGATCTTTCCGTATTAGACTGTAACCAGGAATTTCAAGTATATTGCTAAGTATATTTTCATGTAAAAATGTTTCCGTTACAGTAATTAAATCATATTCGTAATGTAAAACATGTTCTCGGAGCAACTGAAATTTATTCGTTATCGATTGTGCATTTATATGTGCAACCGCAAAACCACTCATAAGCAACAAATACCTATACTAAAAAATTAAAAATTAAAACAGAGCTTAACAATTAAGATTATATAGTTGACATATATTGAGGATGTTTGTCTGATTTGAAGACATTTCCAAGTTTACCATATGCAGCGCAAGCTAACTTGACTCTTCTTTCCACTTCTCCCATCTGAGTATCCATTTTGATAGAAAGTTTCTGTCCCATATATATTGCACTGACTACTCTATTTTAAATTGAATTGTACTTTTTAATATGGAAAAGTTTCAAATTATTTAGATGATAGCGCCTGAGACTCTTTCAGGGGTTTGGGTTCAATTATCTAGTTACTTTTTTATGAAAAAATGATTTTCAAGTATTTTCAACTATTCATTCAAATTAAATGTCACGTCTAATGTCAACCAAATGTCAACAGTAATTCTCAAATCTTAATGACAAATTTACAATTCTAAGAATTGTACATTGCAACTTTATATAATACGGTAAGTTATTGTTTCTTTATTAATTGCACCTTTTAAAATTTCTTTATTTGCTTTATAGTTGGTATAAACTAAGGAATTACCCACCTTGTATATGGCACTTCCAAAATGTTCAAAACTGCAACTTATCCTTTAGCCACAATCGACTCTTTCAAGCAGCCTCCCGCAATGCAGCTCTCACGTACAAATCTCCAGTGTCCAGCCTCGTCTAATATCACGAAACCAAAATTCTCTGACAGCAACCAGCAAATGGAAAAATCCTAAATCTGCTCCTGTCTCTGTCACCTTCCGGAATGGATCCTCTCCAAGCAGCTCTCTGCAATGCAGCTGGCACGGACGAACCACCAGTGTCACGCCTCGTCCAACACTTCAAAACTCAAAACCCTTGACAGCAACTAGTCAACAGAATAATTCCAGATCTGCTCCTGTCCCTGCTAGCACCTTCTTGAAAGGATCTTCTAGCTTTACCGAAACTAGGATGGCTCTCTACTCAGCAACACTTAGATTGATGTATACCCGTTTGTACTTATGTCAATTGTCAACTGTACTCCCTCCAATAAAACTGGTTTAATATAATTCTTCTATTAATCACTTGTAAATAACCATTCTTGTATCCATTAAGTTTACCAATACCAATTCTCTTCTGTATTTACTCCATTACTTCTGTTACTTGTTATTTAATATTCCACTTCATTGTATACACCACGCAGATTTAGACTACCCTTCTTAAATAAGCCAAAACTTTTACCTTAAAAGAGGGTTAAATTTGTTGTTTTTCTCCTGTTTATTTTCTAATAATTGAAACAAACTTCTTAACTACCATATTTCCATTCTTAATGCCTCCTATATTCTAATTCTTATTTGATATCTACCTACTCTAATTATCCTTATCAGAATTTGACATTTGTCATTACTGATACCGCCGTCTCTTAAATATTCTTTTTATATTCAAACCACCTATCAACTTTCAATAGCTATCATTTCATTAATAATTTGCTTTAACTCAAATTTATTCATTAAATTTTTATAAACATCATCAACCTTTTTTAATAAGTTAATATGGATTGTACCCAACTTCTTAAAATAAGTGGTATTTAAGACAAATTCTACAGCTTGAATAAACTCATTTAGTGGAATGTTAGTATGTTTTTTAATTCTATTCCAGTTATTTTTTATAGTATTTAAGGCAAGATCGATCGGTATGTTTGTATACAGAGAGACTACATCTAATGAAAATAGAGTAAGGTTATGGTTAAGTTTGGTATTGTGTTAAGTCATTTTGCTGTTGTAGATGCTTAATTGCATTTCACGCCTTTAGGGCAACTTGTTGCTATTTTAAAACTATTTTCAATTTTTGCGCACAAGCACAATCTCATCTTCCGCACATTTGATTCAGGTCATTTTGTATTTTAATTAGCCACCTAGGCTTTAGGGCAGCGTGCCCGTATGCTAAACCCTTTTAGTTACTTATTTGGCTTCATCGCCTAATTCCATAATAATGATTTTGCACATATTTGGCCCCAAACGCAGTATTTATCGTCAGTTGGAGCACCCCTTTGCTGGTACTTTGGCAGCCGGGTGTTATCGCTCGCAAGAATTTCGAACCTTCTAGAAATCACGTCGTTGAGGCGATTGCGAGGCTTAGTGCTATCTTTGTCACCGGCATTTATTTGTTTCATCTTATCGCCTCACGATTGGCTGCCGAGAGATAGTCACGTGGGGACGCGACCGATGTGTCATGTTGCAGCGCTTCCCTCTGGGCAGTTGATCGCAGCGCGTGGCAGAAAGCGTACGTTTGGTGGTTGTGTTACCCAGGCGGCGTCCTTCGGCCCCTTAGGTGCCCGAGGACGCCTGCCGCTGTCCTTTTAGTATTGTTGCCGTGGAGGCCCTCTTTTCCGTTGCCCGTCTCGAGCTGTGGCAGTCGATCGCGGCCCGTTGCAGAAAGCGTTCGTGTGGTGGTTATGTGAGCTCCGAATTGTTTCGGCGTAGCGTCGGTGCATCTTGAGCCCAGTTCCTGCTCCCGTAAGTAAGGGGTCGTCCCCTTCATCTCGACATTTGAGGATCTGTCCCGCAGAACGAAAGTGGCCCATTTTTTCGTCGTCAAGTTGTACGCGTCCTGACGCGTCACACGTCGCCAGTATGGCGGATGCCCACTCATCACCATAACCGTCGAATATCGAATGTACCTGCCGCCTAAGACTGCAGCCTGTCGCAACTCAACTCTACCAAGCTTCCCGACCGCCTACGTATTAAGGTATGTGTCTTTGAACTGATTACCGGTGTGAACGTGAGTGTTCCTGTCCCGCGGGGAGTATTAAGTCCCGCGTGCGAGTTGTTTTGGAACGCCGAGAGCGAGCCCGTCACGTCTCTTGTGCCTACAGGCACTGTCGTCATATTTGCCCGCATTTCCAAATTACAGACTGTCTATTTTACAAGGGCTTGCATTACTGTATGTTGCATAAGGCTTCGCGCCCGCATGCTGTGCGTTCATTCCAAATTACAGACTGTCTATTTTACAAGGGCTTGCATTACTGTACGTTGCATAAGGCTTCGCGCCCACATGCTGCGCATTCATTTCAAATTTTAGGCTGTATCTTTGCACGAGCTTGCGCCTAGTGCTACCTTGTTTATTCTGTACATCTGTCGCTAGGTTTAAAGCGTGCGCCAGCTGGTGTGTTCTTAGATATAATATATATATATAGGGCGACGCACTCCGCTGCCCCATTGTAACCCGTGATCCAATATATGACTTGTTAATTAAGGGAACTATTGTTTTGTTTCGACTTGTGCATGTTCTGTTTCAGATAAGCGCCCCTTCAGTGTAATGATTATTGTGCGACGGGACGAGGGAGCCTTGAGCGTACAGGTGGGTGAGACAGCTGCGTAGTCGCGGTTACCTAATTACAATCTTCGCATAAGACAATCCCGAAATTGTTATGTGAACTTGCAACTCATGAGTAACCCTATCGACAGGCCCGGTTAGTCGGGTTAAGACAGGCTTGGTGGCGCCCTCATCATTTTACCGTTAGTTACCGACCTTCTGGCCGTTACCCTCAGATAATCTCGTTAAAGGACCCGCCCATCTCCACTGAAAGTCTAGCTCGGCCTAACTTGTTGCGGCGTGGGTGGCGGCCTAGGAGATATTTCGTCCCGATTTCGTCAGTTACGGCCCGCGCCGGCCGTTTCGTTATTGTATGAGCCGGTGCGGTGTCGTAAAGTCAGTTTAAGACCGTAACAAAATGCTTAAATATAAAAAATCAAATTTTTGGTTAATTATAAGATCACTGTAAAAGGAAGTTGTGTGCGTATATAACATCATATATTTTTTTAAAGAGATTATTCTACATATTTTATGTTTCTCGGAATCTAAGACTCAAACTACACACAACAGAGTTTCCAAATTTGCTTAGGTACTACATACACAAAAATATTTTAAAAATTTATTAATTAAACATCTTTCAGCTTTAAATAAATATAAAGTAAGGCATGGTTCAGATAGATTGGTAATTACATTTTCTATCTAATAGCACGCTGGCCTTTGGTAGGTGCCATTTAATAAAATGGCTTTCTAAAAAAACACGTTCGGCAAATTTTATTCGTTCATGAAGGATTTTTTATTGATCTAAGTAATTGACGAAATAGCTATTATTATGAGTTACTAAAGTCAATTAATATATATTTTCTCCACTCATGGCCTTCTATAATAAAAAAGAAGTTCGAAAAACACATTTTTTTGTTAAATAATAATAAATGGCTTTATTTTCTTGGGTACAGTATAAAGGAAAAGTTCGACTAATGTTGCTCATCCACTTAACCTAAAAATAATAAAAATGTATTTAGAAGATTGAGAATTTGGCAAGACTATCATATTATGTAATCTGAGCCGTACATTCCAAAAAATTTAAAATATACTGGATGATCGACTTAAATCAAAGTTAATGGCACTTTCGATAAAACTGAGTGGTCATTCATAGACTATGTTTAACATCTCCATATAAAATATCATCCAAATCGATTAACAAATAAACGAGATATAAGCATAGCCATAACGCCGTGCATAATCATTACGTCCTTGGGCGATATGAACTGCTTTTCAGGCTTTTCAAGTTTTCAATTTATTTACGCCCTCAAATTTGAAAGCTTGACGCTGTATGCACCATGGGCATTACTTGATGTTTGTTCTCCTCGGGTATAAACATCTTCATAATGCCCTTGGTACATAAATAGCTATTATTTACGCTCTGCTTAATTATCAGACATGCGTCACTTTATACGGCCTGAGAAATTTTCTTAGAAATCCCTAATATTAATATGAGACTAAACGTCTCGCCAGATTCGCATATCAAGGAAGCCATGTCCTTTTCTAGGAAAATGCCAATTTTTGCCGTTTTGGCTCCGCATACCCACGATGGCATTTAAATGACCACTGACAATACAAATATGTTATACCAAAATGTAAAATTTTAACAAAACTTAGAAAGTTTAAGTACATATTTGCATCGTAGCCAACCAAATTTGTAAATCCGATGTTGCACTGCCATTTTAACAACCGCACAGTGTAATATTTATATTCCTAACTGTAAGCGTGTAATTTTATACATCACGACACTGAATATTAAATAAACTACAAATCAAATGATAGTGTCAAAAGTGACTTTTTGCACAGTTTCTTAATGTCAAAGGTGACTGTTTATGTATGGATGTATAGTAGATATGATTACCTGTATGTTATATCACAACCACAAATTTCTGCAATTCATATATTTTTTGTAAGCTACCAACGCGTTGTAGACAAAGAAGTCTCCGAAGTTGATTGGGTTAATTATGAAGATAAGGCAGAAGCTACAGATTTGACAAAAATATATATCGGCAGCGGAAAAGGTATGCGGCGTAAGCAACCATACAGTTAAAACAAGAACAAAACAAACTGCTTGGTGGTCAAGTAATATTCAATCAGAGGTTAAGATAAAAAAACAGTTATGGCACAGCTAGCTCGCAACAAAATGCAGTGAAGACTATGAGCTTACGTTTAAGGTCTACTGCCTGACATACGATGGTGAATTCATATATTTGTAGCCTGACTAATAACAAGTTTTGAGATTCTAGTAATGCATGAATCTAACTTTGCTAGAGACGATTGATAAATGTCAAAATTATCTGATATTTGTAAACAAAGTTCTTGCAAGTGAGACATGGCTGTTATAGACAAATTTAAAAAAACCATTTGAAATTCGTGCAGTTATTAAATATTTACAAAAGTTTAACATCACAGAAAACTTTTATCGATATGCAGAATACTTTAAGGAACTCTGCCTATCGATAAAAAGATTCTGTATAAATATTTAATCACTGCACGAACTTCAAATGTATGCATTTTTTGCAATTTATATATTACAACCGTCTCTCATATGCGACAACTTTGTTTACAAAATTTGTTACATTTAATGTCAAATACGTTTGTCAGTTACCAGTCGTTTCTAATAAGGTTAGATTGATGAGTTGTATGTATGTGTGTATTATCTGTAACTTCATTTTACCTTGCAGTGTAGAGGCTGGTGCTTTATGTGCTTGCGTCTGGCGGTACAAATTTCAACTTGCCCCGGATTCTGGTTACAAAGTTCGAGCGTCCCCTTTGTGCTTGCGCAGCAACCATTGTGTGAGGTGTGTGTCTTTATTGATGTGTTGACTTTGTTACTCTATCTCTTATGTCTGTGGTTCTGAGTAGAGCACAGTTAATTTGGTGCCCAATTGTGAATGGTCTCGCCGAGCCCGATTTCAATCGCCAAGGCTGCTGAAAAATTCCGGCTTCTGCGGGATTGGAACCGAGGACTTGTTTAATGCAAGCCTAGCGCTTTCCCGGCTTCTCTTAGATTCGTAAATTACAAATATTTAAAAACTGTGCATCAGCTGCTTGTTAGTCGGGCTACAAATACAGCGTGTTTCCCGATTCAATTTAACATACTTATGATGATCCAAAAATGGCGGTATTGTATTTTCATAATTTGGAGATCGTTCCTGCTTGCTAATAATTTCAATTCATTTGAAATCAAGTAGGTCCTCTTTGATAATTCAGCAATAACTTTTTCGGTTTCGTGTAAAGTACTATACTAATTAAAAATATTGCAAAAGTTTATTAAGAAAAGTTGCCGGCAATGTTGTCAGCAACTCAAATGCAAAGTTTGTAAAATATCGCTTAATTTAACATGTAATTTTTGGCAGTGGTGGATTATGATATGGTTTATCGGACTTTTTCCACTGTCATGTCATTCGGAGCTATGTGAGTTTGTTTGATTTTATCTACAAAGTGTTCAGTATTTTTCACGGCGGATTTTGTTTTAGCCGCTAGTGGGGATATTATTGTTACCAGGAACTTTGATAGAGGATGGCATGGTGAATTTATGGAACTAACTATCAGTCTTAGGGGTATTCCCTCTTTGTGTATCTTGGGTAGCCCGTATAGGTGAGGCGGTTTGCTGTAATGCGGAGTAAGTTTCATTCTCTGGAAGTTTGAGAACTCCTCTTTGTATTTATACAACGTCTGGTATATTTTCCGTTCGACCTTCGGTGTTGGGTCTGTGGGAAGTTTCTTGTATTCCCCCGCGTTGTTCAGGTCTTGGAATTTCTCTGAGGAGGTGTATGAATCCATGATCACTGTTGCATTGCCTTTGTCTGCAGGTAGTATCTTGATGGTAGCTTCGTTTTTGAGAACTTTGATCGCTCTAATCTCCGCTCTGGTGAGATTAGGTTTAATTCTCCTTGATGGCTCAAGGGCTTCCCTTGCTCTCCATCGATACTCTTCTGCCTCTTCTATCTTTAGGCGTGCTGCTGTTTCCTCAACGGCGGTTATGAGATCGAATTTCGGAATATACCTTGTCGTTACCGCGTAGTTTAGTCCCTGCTCTAGTACCGTCTTTTCAGTTTCGTCCAGCTATCTGCTGGATATATTTATGACGGTCTTTTCTCTAGTTATTACTGGTTTCTTGTTCTTGATTAATTGATCCAGCTTTCGTAGGTGTACCTGTTTTAGTTTTTCCCCAGCCTTGTTGTAACTTAACTTTGTAGCCGCGTCTATCCTCACATAGTCTTCTTCACTGACTGTGTTCCTTATGGTGGTGCGAATATCTTCGATTTGCACTTTAAGTTGTTGTTTAGAGCAGTGCTTCTCAAACTATTTAATGTGGCGGACCGGTATTATTTTTACTAATGTATAACGGACCGCTACATTTATTAACAAATGAAACAATAACGAAACGAGTATTTTATCCATAAACTTGTACAAGCTATATATAAACATAAACAGTTGGCGGCCGGCTTTTGCACCGGAGTGTACAGAGTAATTCTCTGAAAGAATGACCAACGAATTAAAGTAGCTAACAACTCATTGTTGAAAAGCCAATCTCACAGAGGTAAGTGGTGATGAAAAGAAGCAGTTTATTCAGTGCAATATCGGAGAGACCGGAATATTCTGATCTCGCGCTTATCCAAAAAGATGCGAGTGACATATTTTCAAAGTTGACCTTCAGTCCTTCATCAGCAGGGAGGTACAACAAGTTATTTCCCGTAATGACAGGTAAGTCACCTGTAACTAGAACGAATGGATTACGGATCAATACATTTTTTTTGCGCGGGTCTTCTCTTTTAAATAAAACTCGAAACGTTCTGTCCAGTTAGTCAAAGTATTCGCTGATGTCATTTGTTAGAGGTGAAACATATCGTAACAATTTCTTGATATTCGACGTTTTGATGCTTCTAGTTTTCGTTTCTGTTCATAAATTTTGTCTGCAATAGTGAAACAGGAAGTCATCATTTCCTGCATCGAGGCGTTGAGATCATTGGAGATGGAAAAAATAAGCTAAATAGGCAAGCTTGGCCACCCAATTTACCTCGAAGAAATCAACAATTGACTTCGCGGACCGGCAACATCTTGCTCACGGACCGGTACCGGTCCGCGGACCACCACTTTGAGAAACACTGGTTTAGAGAACCGGTGATAGTTAATTCGTTCTCTAATTAGTGCTTCGCTCGCTCTTCTCGCAATCCGGGCTGCTCGTTGGCTGTTTATCGGAACCGATAGAAGTAGTCCTTTCGGAACTACGTTGTTGTCACGGGCTTTACAGAGGAATTTAAGGTGGTTTTCCTCTAAGGCCAGCTTGATTAAGGTCTTTACAAGCTTTCGAAATTTTGGATTGATTTCGGGTTCGTACCGATTATCAAGTTGTTCTCTGAATGTCATTTTTTGGCAGTGGGTATTATGATATGTTTTATCGAACTTTTTCCACTGTCTAGGGTGTATATCACACAACGTTTCGGGAGTTTTGACTTACTCCCGTCTTTAGGTGTTCCTGCTTAGTCCTGACAAGGACTGATATGGTACGTTTTTCTACGTAAACTCGTGCCTCCCCCGGGGTTTGAACCCGGGACCGCTGATCGCTGTGATTACTAGTCTGCCACTCTTACCAGTAGGCCACCAGCGTGGTTGATTTTTTTTTTCTGCGCAGTAGTGGCATCCAAATGGGCTTTATTCTGCGCTAGCCTGGCTAATTGGTTCTACTGCCAGCGCTATGTACCTATGTAGCTTCTTTCAGCTTCTTACGGACCCTGTTTTCCTGTTTAGCTACAATTGATGCGTTATCCCATTGTATGTGGTGGTCTTCGTTACAGACGTGTTCTGCGAAATCATCAAATCCAAGATCGCAGAACACGTCTGGAACGAATGGGATAACGCATCAATTGTAGCTAAAGAGGAAAACAGGTTCCGTAGGAAGCTGAAAGAAGCTACATACATAGCTCTGGCAGTAGAACCAATTAGCCAGGCTAGCGCAGAACTAAAGCCCAGTTGGATGCCACTACTGCGCAGAGAAAAAAAATCAACCGCGCTGGTGGCCTAGTGGTAAGAATGGCAGACTAGTAATCACAGCGATCAGCGGTCCCGAGTTCGAATCCCGGGGGAAGGCACGAGTTTACGTAGAAAAACGTACATTATCAGTCCTTCTCAGGACTAACCAGGAACACCTGAAGACGGTAGTAGATTAAAACTCCCGAAACGTTGTATGATATACATCCTAGACAGTGGAAAGAGTCCGATAAAACATATTATAATTTAAAATACTGTAGTACGATAAGTTGGAAATACGAAGTTGACTATTTTTATATGCGTGTGTTTTCTAAAAAAAACAATCGTTTTCAAATTTTGCATACCTACTAGTACTTGAGGATATTTCCAGAAACTTTCCTTAATAAACTTTTGCCATATCTTTAATAATTATAGTACTTGCATGAAACCGAAAAAGTTTAATATGAATCGGTTAAACAGAGCAATCAACAAAGGAAGTTTGAGTCGCCAAGCAGGCGGCAACAAACAAAGAAAAAAAACGTCTGTTTACCGAAACGCCACGATACTACACAAATTTCCAAATAAAAACCTCTGCCGAAAATAAAACAATACATTACGGCATGCCAGTTTCTAAAAGTACACAAATAAAACTCTGCAAGAAAATAAAACAATAAATTGCAAACAGCCTGGCAGTTTATAAGATGCAGCAGAACACCCCCAAAAAACTCCAGGGCAAGCCCCGAGCGGAAGCCTCTACAAACAGCCGAAACTCACGCCGAATTAAAATCTAATTTTAATTAACTAAGGCACTCCTAATCAATAGTACGCCCAATAGAAACCACGCATGCATAGGAAAAATTAGCCGCTACCTAATCAAATTATCCTCGAATCGCTAACAAGCATACAGGCCATTAAAAACGATTTGTTCCCCCAGCAGGAGAAATCATCGCAGTACGGCGTGCCGGCGAATTTTCCCAGAAATTCGAAACAAGCGGAGACCTAACCAAAGACGCACTCTCTAACGGCTAAAATCGGGACAAAGAAAAACAGCAGGCGAATGCACAAATATTACAAATTGAATTTTAATTAGCGCTGGGAAGAATCAAACGCAGGGGTATTGGGTATCAAAAATCAGATAAAATCAGCGCGCAAATAATAAAAACAAGGAGAACGTTTTAACACCCTCAGTAACAATAATGAGTAAGCAATTTTATACGCAGAGCTCGAGGGAAACAAAACCTTATTTTGATTAAAGCTAACAAAACATAGCAAATGGGGTATCATTAGAATCGGCATTTCGACGGATATCTATTGAGACACCCCTCAACACGCTAATATGTCGCGCCGCGAAAAAACCGCGGAATTATTAAATGCGAGGAAAATAAGCAGTCCTCCCTTCTTCTCGGACCAATGAGCGGCCAAGAAGCTCACACAAAGGACGGGGCTCCTTTAAATAGACAAGCCCAGGCCAGAAGAAATCACTCAACCCAGGAGAGTCCAACTAACTAGAAGCCTCTCCAGGACAATACTCAGCACCCAGCAGCCTCCAGCGTGCCAAACTCAACCCCGGAGAGTCCACCAGCAGCCACTTCAGCTCAAGGACCACTCAGTAGCCTCCAGCATTCCAGGACAACACTCAGCACCCAGCAGCCTCCAGCCTGCCGCACTCAAGCCAGGAGAGTCTACCAGGAACCATCCAGCCTTCCAAGGATCAGCCTCTTCAGGACCATCCAGCTTTCCAAGAATCAGCCTCTTCAGGACCATCCAGCCTTCCAAGGATCAGCCTCATTAGGACCACCCAGCCGCCTCCAGCCTTTCAGGAGTTCCAGGACTCCAGCCCGAAGGAAGCCACCAAGGGTCCGTTACTCAGCCCCGAGTCCAACTGGCCGCCGTCCGCTCCGCTTTAGGGACTTCGAGCGCCAGGAGCAACCACTTCCAGCCGCCGTCCCCGAGAGGGCTACTCGCGCCGCTGACGCCCCAAGAGAACCTCACCGCCCCGCTCGACGCGCCACCAGCACCCCCGACGAGCCGTGCCCCGCACCGCTCCCCGGGCGGATCGGACCGCGTCCAGGCCGCGTTCCCCGCCCCGTCACCTCCCGCGCCACCGGCGCCAGAGACTAGGCGCCTGCTTCGTACATATTTCTTTTCTTGTTTTTCTCTGTTTCCCTCTTGTATATATATAGTCATAAGTTTTTTGTATGTAGCATCCAAACCCATAGCAATAAACGTATTAAAAGTTACACCAATTATTTAGCAGCCTCAATAAGGGTAACGCCTACACCCCTCCTTCAGCTGACGCCATTGTAGAACCTACCGACTGAGCAAAGAACGAGGCGTGTTAAGTTATTACTGAGTTATCAAGGAGTACTTGATTTCAGATTAATTGAAATTATGGGCAAATTACGTTTTAGGGCAAGCAGGAACGATATTCCAGTTATGAAAATACAATTCCAACATCTTTGGGTCATCATACGTATTAAACTCATCGGGGAACACGCTATATGAATCCACCCTCGTATGATTTGTGCTGCGATGTTATATCGTTCAGTGTTGGCAGTTCCAGCTAAGATTTTATTATTATTATCAGTGCTTTTTTTGTAAAATATGAGGTTCCGGTACTGTAAACTACCGGGGGGTACCACCCCACCAAAAACGGGGGGGGGGGGGGAATTTAGACCACTTAAAACGATTTTTAACACTTTTTGACCCCTTTACAAGTAAATACAGGGTGGCTCATCAATAAGTGATGGTTATGAGTTATGATTATTTAATTAACTACTGAGACCGAGACGGGTGATGCCACGTGATGTGTATACAAGTGCGTGGCGTAGTTTGGGGGAGGGAGGGATAGCATGCATGAATCAGCTGTCCACGCGCCGGTACAGTCTGCTCACAAACTAAGTAGACCTAGTTAAGACTCTACAGCCGAACCGTTCATCGTTCCACATCTCCAAAACTCGCAATTCGTTTTTTTTTTTCTGTTTATTTATTCTTTTTCTTTTTCTTAGAGGTGCCGGTTCAGCGTACCGGTGCGTACCGGCAGAAAAAAAGCACTGTAATTATTATAACTATCTCCATTTTAAAAGGCCCAAGGAAGCAAAAATGTCTAAGATATTTTGTATCAATAGTAATACAATACTTACGTATGCTTAAGGCAGAAGCTATTGCATAGTAACTTTATTCACTATAGTCTCGGATTGTCAAAAATGACGTTTTATGGTGGCACTGTTGAATTTCTATTGTTTTATTTGTTACTACTAGGCTGAACAACGCAAAAGCGTAAATTTTAAAATTTGCGTTTTTGTTATCTGGCAACTTTTATTTATTTTTGCCTAAGTCTATTCGAAATACAAAATATTTTGATTTAACCATAATCTATAATTTATAGTTTTGACATTAGTAACTTAATTAATTGTTTCTAATTACCCATAATTTGACTTAAAAGTAATAACCATGATATAAAGGATTGTTTTTAATTGGATTTTGACATTGACAATCCGGGACTATAGTGAATAGAGTTTACACCAGATGATTTTGAAAATCAGGCATACATTTTAAGTGCACATATGTAAATATATTGTTCAGATTCGCAGATTCCACTATTCTATTCGAAATCTAATCGTGTGAGTTCGAAGATTTAAATAGTCTCAGGTTCGGTATTCGAATCATACATTTCTGATACTGACAGCCCTACGTCGAAATGTCGTATTTAGATTGGAAAACTCAATTGCCTTGTTCAGATTAGGTTGAGATTCGAATTTCGAGCTCATATTCAAATCTTACGTTCACATTATGTATTACATATGTTCAAATTTGAATTCCATATTTGATTCGAAAATTAGAATCTTAGGGATTTGAATATTTTTATATTCGGGATTCCAATTTTAAGAATATCCGAATCTTGACAGCCCTCCGAGAAATTCTATAAACTCGCCTTATGAGATGTAAAATTTATAATAAAAAATACTATTATTTCTAAACTTCCCAATGTAGAAATCTTCTGAGAGTATATTTTACTATGCCGATTAGTAGTAAAATATGAGTTTCACTTTTAAAACTTGAAAGCTAGCTCCGAAACTGTATTGGGCAGAGCGTTAACGTTATCAATAATTCAGATAGGAGCAGAAGCAAGACGGTCTTTGAATTATGACAAGATATTAAACGATTTCACTGAATTAAAAGTCAGAAAAAACTATATTTTCTTCATTAGTTTCCTATTGTTTATTACTTGTAATGTATTTTCATTTTGTGACTTTTTTAGTACTGTTCCTATTAAAATTACTTTTTTAAACAATTGCATGGTAGTACATTATACAGAAAGGAAGAGTAAAGCATGATTTTTTCAAAGTGTAAGTTAAAGCTCAAGGGCGAAGCCCGCGGACTGCAAATACACCGAGGGAAAAATGGCGTTTACTCCTGCCTTGTATATATTATTTTTGCCATGACCTAGAGTAGAAACACAAGAAACAATTATTTTTATAAGGCGTTACAGTCAATTGGAATTACACTGCAACATTTAGTAGCCTTTGAATTGTGTTTATGGATACTATAACAACATACATCTTGTATATTGTTTATAATGACTATTTCCTGCATCTCCTATTATCCAATCAAATGTCACGGTTTTCCAAAATTCCCTCGCCTTTGGCTCGGGAATTTGATCAAGTTAGTTTGTCGTGTGACATTGCTAAAACAACAAACTTTCGCAAAAAAAATACCGGCAATCATTCGCCCTTAATACATTATTACCGAAAATATTGTTAAAATGAAAATTTTGCTACAATTTTTGTAACCAACCTAGAAACTGATTTTTAGTCCCAGGAAAAATATGTGTATGTTATTCAGCTGGGCGGCGCTGTCATTTAAAACCATTCCGCCACTAAACATATATTTAGGGCCCATGTTTGACCCTTTCGTCTAGGGCCTGCAAATATTTAAAGTCGACCCTGAAGGTCCTCTATCTGACCCACTTAACTGACAGAGCTGTCTAATTTGTCAATGTCATTTCGAGACCCTAGGTAACACTAAAGAAACTACAGTTATATAAGCATGACAATTTAACTGGTGTCATTGTCAACCAATGGCATTCTTCAATTTAAAAATAAACTACCCATCGAACGATTATTTTAGTGACATTATTTCGAGGAGCTTTATTTCAGCGACAATTTTCCTATAACCATTATTTTTGTGAAAAATACCTTGGATTTTAGTTTTAGAAAAGATTTGTTTGTTTGTAAAAATGTTGCTATGATCGGTCACTATGGATACAATTCAAAGATCACTAGTTTTGTGAATTTATAATTTTAGTGTTAGGAGTATTTTTATTTATCATTTTCAATAATTTAAAAGTTAAACTGTCCAGACGAATATGACTCTAGGTCAAAATATTGCCGTCAGTTTTTACTCTTTAGAGTATCTCGTTTCTGTTGCTTTAGAAAATAACGACTTGTGCAAGCACTCGACGTTATTTTCGTCGCCATAGAGAGAAAATTGTCAAGAATGGGGCGGATATAGTTGAAACTATACATTGATTCAAAAAATACATAGAATAGCCTAAAACGAAAATGTTTAAATTTTAAACAACATTAGACCACTCAAAAAGCATTAAAAAAGGCAGTTAAAGGTTTATTAAATAACAAGTAAATCAAAAGTGGGCGTTGTGACCAAATGCGAAGGTGGACGTTGTGACCAGAGGGGGCGTTATGGCGGTGGACGTTGTGTCCAAGGTGGACGCTGTGACCAAATGCGAAGGTGGACGTTGTGACCAGAGTGGGCGATATGGCGGTGGACGTTGTGTTCAAGGTGGACGTTGTGACCAAATTTGAAGGTGGACGTTGTGACCAGAGTGGGCGATATGGCGGTGGACGTTGTGTCCAAGGTGGACGTTGTGACCAAATTTGAAGGTGGACGTTGTGGCCAGAGTGGGCGTTAGGCGGTGGACGTTGTGTTCAAGGTGGAGGTTCTGACCAAATTTGAAAGTGGACGTTGTGACCAGAGTGGGCGTTATGGCGGTGGACGTTGTGACCAGGGTGGACGTTACGACCGACGCCGTAAAATTTTATTCTCAAGAGGCGTCGGTGAACGTTGTGACCAGAGTGGGCGTTATGGCGGTGGACGTTGTGTTCAAGGTGGACGTTGTGTTCAAGGTGGACGTTGTGACCATATTTGAAAGTGGACGTTGTGACCAGAGTGGGCGTTATGGCGGTGGACGTTGTGACCAGGGTGGACGTTACGACCGACGCCGTAAAATTGTATTCTCAAGAGGCGTCGGTGAACGTTGTGACTAGAGTGGGCGTTGTGGCGGTGGACGTTGTGTCCAAGGTGGACGTTATGACCAAATGCGACGGTGGACGTTGTGACCAGAGTGGGCGTTATGGCGGTGGACGTTGTGACCACGGTGGGCGTTGTGTCCAAGACCCAAAGTAAGTAGTAAATATGTAATTCACTCAGTGTTAAGGACTTATTTGTTTTAAATTTATTTAACATATACCTTTTATTAAGCTAACTGAAGCACTTCCTACAGGATATCAGTCGCAACAACACAAGCAGCCCTCCTCTTGATCCACTAGAAACCTCAGTAAAACAAGGCTTTCTGTAATAGCTACTGTTGTTGATCATCTCCTCTATAACTCCAATGCTGACAACAACATCGTTAAAAACCATGTCCACAGGAACCGTCCCTCCTTGTCACATCCACCAAGCTGATAGCCTTCCAAACTGCCTTTACCTCCAATGTAAGCTCCCTGTTTTTTTTTTAATTCATATGTGGTTTATTCAAATCCACTGCAGACATTATTATTCCCTGTATACTATTTCATTGTTATTAGATGCTCTTATTCCTTTTTGTACCATTTATTAACCATTTTATTCTTCAGTATTTTAAAATTTATTTTATTTCTTTATTTAGTTAATTTTTAAACAAACCCTTTAACACAACAGCTAGACGATAAATACCATTTCATTAAAAGGTTTTTATTCTTTTAAATTTCATTTTACTATAAATACATGTTACATATTTAGAAAAAAATTAGTTGTTATTTTGTAATATATTTTTCCTAGTAATAAATTATACCAATTTTTGACAGTCTTACACTCCTGATACATTTCTACATGATATACTTTATTATAACATTTCACAATTTACTTTTTCAGATAATCATTTGACTTTGGCTTTCACTTTACTTATTCCGTTTGTCAGTTAATACAATTTAAGATTTAAGCTCTGATGTTACCAAGCAACTATCCCAAGTAAATCAACTTATATGCTCTAACTTTTTTAATAAACTATTCACAATTTAACAGTAACTGTTTCTAATCTCCCATTCGTTAAACAAATCTCAAATGTTTATATTGTACTTTTAATTCATAAAACCTCTCTTGTACTTTTTAATTGCTAATTATCAATCTCAAGAAGCTACCATAACAGTACATACAAACATTGAACCTACTTTAATTGCTAGGTAGATTTTATCACCTGCCTCTAGTATAAATTTATTAAGATCTTCTAAAATTTTAGATTTTTTTGGTACATAACCTTCAGATAACCGTTTCAATAAAGCCAGCAATTTATTATACTTAAACAGGATCTTAACATCGAATAGGTCGTCCACAAAGTAGATGGTTTATCGTATACGTCTTACGTTGTAATTCAAAATATGCAAGTAAAACATTTTCTGACATACCAGTAGTAGTACAAGGCGGGTTCTGGACCAAAGTGTGTCTCTGCGCATGTGTTCTGCGCAGGTTGTTAATAGGGGCGATATTTGCGCGCAGGGTGACGTCATAGTCTGGGAATTTGCGTTGACGCTGAAGACTAAAATTATCCTCGACATGTGTTATACACACATGTTCTTGTAACATGTGGTTACGATGACTCATCACAGCATGTGGCAACATGTGTTATGATGACTCATCACACATGTGGTACATCACAGCATGGAGTAAATTGCCTCCTCTTGATAGTTCAGCGAATTAGTTGTGTGTGAGTGTGTGAGAAATTTGCTGGTGATGACATCATTGCTCGCCAGATGTGTTTTTTCTCTAAATACGCAATTTCGGCTGTCTGCAAAATCAGTGTTGCAGCGACACGCGTATTAAGAAATTTAAAAATTAAATTAGTAAAGAGAGGATCCGGTGTAGGAGGCGAGCGACAGCAAAAGTTTTTAAATAAAAACAAGCTAGTGTGGGAAGACGTGGAATCATGTTTTCATAGTCGAATAAGGACTGACATCATTGCAAATTTGGGTTATAAGAAGCCCCAAGAATTTCTTTCAAAATCGTATAAAAGTTTTTTAATAAAAATTAAAAAGATTATGAAAAATAATTTAATCTTTAGAGCTAATATAATATTTAGCGCATATTTTATCAAACCTAGCAGTGGAGAGATAGATTTAAAAACGTTTGCTACTAAACATGAAAAAAAAAAATGATTCTGGTACTAATATAAAACAATGGTACGCAAACTATTTGGAAAATAAACTGTTGACAAAATTAGAAGAGTTTCAAGAACGTGATGCAGGTTGGAGTTTACTCGAGATACTACATTTAAAGGTAAATTTTAGTAATTAACGTATTAAGAGGGGTAACCCAGTCTTAACATTCGAGCATATTTTTACCACTCGAGCGAGCGCAGCAAGCAAGAGTGGTAATTTATGTGAGAAATGTTAAGACGGTTTCCCCTCGAAATGCGTTCATTAGTTTATTGTTCATTGAAGCAATAATTTTGAATCAATAATAATTACTAAAAACTGCTAAATCGAAATCGGACTACCATGAATATGTGTGATGTTGCTATAGTGAATGCATGTTAAATGAGTGGATGCATGTTAAATGTATCTTAACATTCGAGGACGCAAGTGGATGCATGTTAAATGAGTGGATGCATGTTAAATGTATCTTAACATTCCAGGACGCGATCATGTTAAACACTGTTTAACATTTCAATGAACAATAAAAATAATTACAGTCCACTAACCACGATATAAAAAATAAAAGAGCTGTAGTTAACGTAAAAAATTATGATCAATATTGTTTTTTGTGGTCAATAGTATCAGCATTACATCCTGCAGATAAGCATTCTGATAGAATATCTTCGTATCTACATTTCAACGAAGTTTTAAATTACGCAGGCCTAGAATTTCCAATAAAATTAAAAAACGTATCAAAATTTGAAATTATGAATGATTTGCGTATAAATATTTATACTTTAGAAAGGAAAAATAAATATAGTAAAAATATAGTACTGCCGATATAGGTATATTAGTAAAAATACACCAATTAATAAGGATGCTATACATTTATTAATGATACCCAACGGAGAGAAGCAGTTTCATTTTTGTTGGATTAAAAGTTTATCTAGATTGGTTACAACTCCGATACATAAGAAAAAATCTCAAACTTTTCTATGCGATATTTGTCTAAATCATTTTGTAACTACACAGTCTCACACAAATCATATTAACAATTGTAATAGCGTAAATAAAACTAAAGTTAGAATGCCTTATAGGGGTGAATGCATAGAATTTACAAACTATAAATATCAGGAAAAAGTGCCATTTTCAATCTACGCGGACGTGGAATGTATTTTAGAAAAGCAAAACAACGTTACTATGTCAGCTGAAACTAGTACAGTTTATCAAAAGCACACTCCATTTAGTATCGCATATTATTTAAAATGCTCATATGATGACAGTTTATCGCGATTTAAGATATATCGCGGTGCCGACTGTACTGAGCGATTTGTAAAAGAATTGCAGGCTATAACATATCAAGTAAGTGATATATTGAAAAATGTACAACCTACGAATATTAGTCAACAGCAAAACGAGTCGTTTAAAAAAATCAGTATGCTGTTATATTTGCAAAAAACCATTATCTGTCAAAGACGTGCGTGTACGTGATCACCAACATTGTAATCTTAAGTACACAGATGCTCATTATATTTCTGTTCTCTTTCATAATCTCAGCGGGTATGATGCACATTTTATTATAAAGCCATTAGCAAACCTGATTAGGGGGAGATTAAATTATTACCTATAAATAAGGAAAATATATTTCATTTACAAAGCATGTGCATGGAACAAATATTTATTTTAGATTTTTAGACTCGTTTCGATTCATGGCTAGCAGCTGAGAACAATTGTCTCTAAATTTACCGAATAACCTAAAAACCATTACGCGCAAATTTTGTAAGAGCAAAAAAGAATTTCAATTACTACTACGTAAGGGGATCTTTCCCTACGACTATTTAGACAGTTTTGAAAAGTTGAATGACAACACTCTTCCTGAAAAAACTCATTTTTTAACCAGCTTCATGAAACAACTATTTCTGATGAAAATTATGAACATGCCCTGCGTGTATGGAACACTTTCAGTGTGCAAACTTTAGGCCAGTATGCAGATATGTACCGTACTGTTGACGTTCTGCTCTTAGCTGATGTGTTTGAAAATTTCAGAGAAAATTGTATGAAAACATATTGATTAGATACTTGACATTTTTACGCAGCACCATGACTTTCATTTCAAGCAATGCTAAAAACTACTAAAGTTGTACTTTATTTTCTTTGCACTATTTTTGAAACTTGTTAAATTGTTTTTCATAATAGACGCCGGACTCAGAGCTGGGCAGCATTTGTATTTGTAAATACTTTTTTTATTTAAATACTTTGTAGTATTTAAATACTAAGTATTTAAATACTTTTTAATGGACGGTATTTGTATTTCTAGGTGCAAATACTTTGCAAAGTATTTAGTATTTAAATACAATTTTGGCAGTATTTAAATATTTTTAGGATATTTAAATAGTTTTACAGTATTTAAATACTTTGTGAATATTTAAATACTTTCAGAGTATTAAAGTACGTTGAGAGTATTTAAATACTTTCAGAGTATTTAGCTACTTTTTGTTTCTTCAAATGTATTTCTAACTAGTAAATACTTTTTCCATAGTTTTAACGTTTATCAAAATCCCAAGTTTTTACTTGAATCGCGAACACGTGTAGTGCTTCAGGCAATTTTGAGCCTGAGCAGGATGCATAAAAAGCCGGTTTGACGGGCTGACGGAGACGGTGCACCCCTGCCATTCGATTATTTCGATATTCCATTTTTTGGCAGCGCGGAACCAATAGTGGTGTTTCCTCTGTACCTGTGTCGTGATTTGTGGTGAAAATAAATTACTATTACAGTAAGCTTACCTATTTATAATAGTACTATTAGTAGTTCTTGTTCAATATAGGCAATTTTATCAATAAAATATTTTATGGATTTTAAGATTTTCTTTGCCGAAATATCCATAAAACACCGTAAACCAATATATTGTTTCCTTTGGAGTTTTTAATAATTCATGTACAAGCTTAAGCTATGCCATCTTTATTATTTGGCTTCATATTCGAATAAAAAGAAATTTAGAATTTTAAATTTAATTTTGATAAATTGTTTAACTGGTATACACATGTTGTGTTACTATTTAAATATTTTGCAAGTCTTTTTACATTTTAGGGATATCTAAATACTTAAGAAGTATTTTAAATGTTTTAAAAATATTTAAATACTTTTAACGCATTTAAATACTTTAAAAGTATTTAAATAGGTTTAGAAAAGTATTTAACTATCAAAAGTATTTAAATACTATAGGTATTTATTATTTAACTACCTTTTGCTCAAAAAAAGTATTTAATAATTAAATACATTCAATTTTCAAAAAGTATTTAGTATTTAGTAGTTAAATACTTTTTAAAAGTATTTTGCCCAGCTCTGACCGGACTTTTTTGGAAGTAATTTGCTGACGGTATTTTCAGCAATTTTTCTTATTTCGGGGTTCAGGCCGAGTACATGAAAAATTGTCTTCACTCATTTTTAATTACTATTAATCAAAATAAACAAAAGATAATTGCCACCACAAATTCTTAAATTAAAATATGATTTTTTTTATTTAAAAGGGGCAACAGATGCAAAATAAAAAAAAATAGTATAAAAAACTTGTTAATAAGTCATCTAGTGCACTCGTCCTTTAGCAAGCTCGCCGCTACGCGGCTCGCGTTCTAAACTTAAACTCGTGCCATAAAATTTGACTTATGAAACTCGTTCGTTAATATGCTATAATGAATATACGTATAGTAAAGGCAAGGAGCCAGTTTATGCACGTCATCAACAAGTCATGATATCACATATTTATTCCGTTTACGCTAGGTTTAGAAACGACTTAAATAGACCACAATGGTATGCAACCCACCAAACAGTATCCAACCCACTAACCAGTATGCAACCCAACAAACAGTATTCACCCATCAAACAGTAAAATTTATAATTGCAATTATTATTGTGCCTCAGATTACAACGTGATTATTATTTATTTAAATTGATCTATGAATTGATTAAAATAACTTAAAACGAACATTGACAAAACAGTAAAAATGTAAATTTATTTCAATACACTTGAAGCTCGGCAAACTATTTACAATATAATTAATCGCTATCAAAGAGCATATAATGAGAAGAGACTCAGCGCTGGGCAGTATTAGCGTATAGCTTAAAATCTCCCGCCCGCTAGGCTCCCAGGTCTTATCCCTCTGACGGAGGGGATCCCAGTTAAAACAGCACAGAGCAAAACCATAATTCTAGAATTCGTTGGTTTAAATTAAAGTGCGGTGTTGCCAAGGTTAACACGACCTTCGAACGAAAGTAACTTGGGTTACAAAACGCAGACAAAATTTCCCATTGTTTCTTAGCCAAAACACAGTCGGGCGCTCACCCACATAAAGTGTCAGATTTCACAGGCCTCACAAAATCAGCTATATTAGTTTTGTCAGCATTATAGCAAAGAGCATTGAGTGCTCTTTGATTATAGTATATCGAGTGATCAAGTAAATATCAGCTCTAGTTTACTGTAGTTTCATAATTGCGTGCATAATTTCGATAAATGTTTTTAATTGTGAGAAATTAAAAAACACCGTAAAATCAATAAAACATTTATTATTTCAATCGCTCCCTGAGCCGACCTCCTCCGTTTGTTTACAGCTTCTTAAAATCTAACACATTTCACAAGTGTCACTTAAAACAGGAAACAGACCATTGGCAAATCTGGGCTAGATTTAACCCGTCCGACAACAAAAGACATCCAACCCAACGGCTCTTAAAGCTAAGGGTCGAGTTATTTATGGCCCTTTACTACTGTGCGTAAAAGAAACGTCATTATACACAAATAAGCTACTAAATGATCTTAAATATTATAACAGCATTATTTTTTGACTTAGGTAATTCCAAAAAACCTCCCCTATCTACATCATTTATCATTATTTTCAAATCAGATATACTGGAGCTAGAGTTCGTATGATATCAATTTGATATTCAGCAAAAAAATCGAGGCACTGCTAAATAAATATGACCGCTAGACGATTATTTTAAAGGCGGCACATTCCATGCAAAATGAACGGTGTATTTTGTTTTCTTTGTCAACGATCGTGTTTGCCGCGCCGCCACACGTGCAAGACTACTATAGGAAATTCAATTCAAGTTATAAACAAGTTATTCTGTACAATTAAAATTTATTTTTAGTTAATAATATCTCGAATAAAATCTGTGGAACATCGTAAAATGAAGCATTCATTTCACTGTAGCCTGCCTTATTGAGATGACAAAATTGGAAGTTTATTTTTAGAATTGATATAATGTACCTTTTGAATTATATTTTTGTGAATGCTGTTAATCATAATTTTAATAAAAAGAGAAATGACATAATGTAAATGAGTTTCGCAGGTTAAATTTCTAAAATCTTTCATAATTGTTATACATTCTTTTTGTATATTTACAGTTACACTGTTACATAATTTATAATTTTCATAAAATGTGGGAAATTGTTTTATCAAAATACTTATAAAAGCATTAAATTCGTTAGATGGTCGTTTTAAATATTTTATGTGACTAACATTATATAATCTCTAGCGAAAATAAATGCTTCATTTTCTTTATTTATTAGCTGTAACTCGCTAGAACGGGTAGGTCAATATCTATAAATAAATACGAGAACCGAGACAAATTGTACTTCTGGCTAAAATAGATACTCTGTTCTTTGCTTTTGGGTTGGCCATAAATACTTCAAACTTTATAGTTGGTAAAGAAACATGTGATCTTTACAACAAAATGAATTAGGAAATTAGGACAAGTAATTTGATTTTAGTTTAGTTCAGAACAAGCTAGCTGATGGTACAGTACCTTACAGTTTAGTAAGATCTGGATTTAAATCCTGTATTCAACGTATTTACGTATTGAGATTGTGTTTTAAGTATTCTTCGGTTTAATAATTGGTGCGAATGTAAAAAATTCTGGATTTCATTTTTCACGTCTTGAGGTTCAGCCCTCCTTGGTTAAAGACGAATTTTCAACATATTTTTCTGTAGATTAGTGTGCTTTTTATGTAGCATATACGACAGAAAGTTATTAAGAAAGTTGTTTAGAATCAACATCCAAATTCAAATTGACAGGATTTTTGTAACAGTAATTCATTAACAGTGGTAGATTATAGTTTCTTGAAGCCATTTAAATATATATTAATTAGAATTGAAAAATATTTCTCCTAAAAAGCGCATTGCATAAAAAACGTAAAAATTATGCAAACATAATACTCTGAGATTTTTTAGAGTGTGTTATTTTTAGGTAACTGAACAATCTGCAAAGCCAGAAAACACCTATTTTTTAACTTTAGCTAAAAAGTAAATTTTAAATTTTTTAAATATTTTCAAAATTTCACATACAAAGGTGTAATATTAAAATTCATTTTTTATGTGAACACTTTAAAGATTTATAATTGGGAAAAATAATATAAAATGTTAATTACTTCTTTAGATTTTTTATTATTTACCGAAAAGTAGTATGTTTGCATAATTTTTAGGTTTTCCATGCAAGGCGTTTTTTAAGTGGAATATTTTTCCATTCTAATTAATATCTATTTAAATGGCTTCTAGAAACTTTAATTTAGCCCTGTTAATGAATTGCTGTAACAAAAATCCGTAAATGTTCTTTTACAGTTGTCCAAATAAAGAGATTTGTCTTTGTCCAATTTCATGTTCTAAAAATCTTCTTATTTAGACAATTGTAAAAGAACATTTACAGAATTTTTGTAACTGAAATTCATTAACACGGCTAGATTAGAATTTCCGTCGGCGGTTGCCGCAAATTCAAGCATACATAAAAATAATATCTGCGTTGATTACCTGCGCCTCAATAATAGCCGAAACGGGCCATTATACCATGCACCGAAGTTTTTTAATTTATTACCTCCGGATATTCGAATGATACCGATTAATAAATTTAAAATAACAATAAAATAGTTCTTGTTAAAACACGCTTTTTACAACAACGAAGAATTTTGCGCGCGCATTGGCGACCTCATTGAAATCTTACTTAATTTCGGAAAAATGCCTTTCCGGATTTTAACAAATTCGAATATCTGGATTGTAAAAGGCCTTGTAGTTTGCTGGTCCGTACGACCTTCTTACAATGCGGCAACAAATCTGGCAACATGGGCAATTTATCTTCGCGCTCGAGTCACTTGAGGGTTAGTGCCGCTGGTTTCAGGTAGAAAACCCAAAATAACGTTTGCTTTCTCCACATTTTAATTCGAGAAAAGTGGTATGCAACCCAATTAACAAGCAATACGTTTACAGCCATAAGCTTGCGCCTCTTCTCATTATATGCTCTTTGTCGCTATCACAAGTGTCATCAGAATCTTCGTCGTTGACTTCTATTATTATTGGGGCAATGTCTTCTACATCAAAACCCACTTCCCTGTCCCACCACTTCTGTATAATTCTCTCTGCATGTGTAACGCAATTTGACCACGTTTCAGCTGTTACTTTACTTAACGCTTCTTGACACATATTTAGGGTTTTTTCTACGCCGTACCCATTTTCACCTATACATATATGTTTATTATAATAGATTTTGGCAATCCCCCACACATTTTCTATGGGGTTGAAAATGCAATGGTAGGGAGGAAGTCTGAGCACAGTATGTCCATACTGTTCCGCAAGGTTGTCTGCGGCATACGTTTTTGGAGGTTTGTGCCGGAAAAAATTTTTTTAGTACTTGAGCACACAAAATTCACTTAATATACTTACTGTGCAACCAACTGCAATAATTCCATTTTTAACACATTTCCCTCCATATTCACTGACCGGCTTGTTAACCAATCAATAATGTCTTGTTTTTTCCAACTAGCATTGGGCTTTTATCGGCCAATGTGCTATGATAACTTGCGTTATCCATAACAATAATTGAGGGCGCCTCCAAATTTTTTCAAAGCTGATCTTCAAACCATTTCCTTCCGGATTCGTTTCCCCGTGGTAATTCGGTTTTTGTTGTTCTAACAAAAAATTATTCTTACTTGTAATGTTCAGCAAAAGAGAGTAAATGATTCACTTACTGTTCTGGTACATTTCATAAACCACATTTCTTATGGCTACTTGGTCGAAATCGTCAACGTCCACTACGGGCTTGGTTCTAGGCTTTTTTCGCTTCGGGCTTTTGATAAGTTCATTTGCTTTTATTGTCTGTGCAACCGAACTAACAGTTGGTAGACATATTTGCAAGGCATTTGCAACTCTCTATAATAAATAAAACACTATAATGTAATAATACAATAATTATACGTTGTTTAACAAACCTCTTGTACAGCAGCTAAAGGAATCAAGGGCCCTCCATTGTCGTGTTCTCGCTCAAAATAGCTTAGCAGGGAGGCTATAAGCTGTTTTGACTGCTTACATAAGGCTTTCGGCATTATTTCCACGGCACAACACACGTAAACGCAATAAATAACTTTTTCCGTCAATCGTTTATATATCGACTCATTAATGCATGATTCGCAATGATTTTATATAGGCAACCATACGTACTAAACGTCAAATGTATCTGAATCTGAAATGTCAAAACTAAAGGTTAATTCATATTCTTTTTTGGGTATTTCCCCACTCTGCAAATTAAATTATTAAATAACGTATTAAATAACGAACGTTTCGAGGGACAATCTGCCCTCGTTGTCAACGAATAACAAGAAAACTTAGCTTTTTCACGGAGATTGAAAACCACCAGCCTCAAATTATTGCGTGGATTTATTAATATAAATATTTACATTAGAAAACGCTTCGCTCAATATCTTTGTGGTTGTTTGTATTTTATACCTATCGAGTTCTCACTGTATCCTTCGGTAACAGAGGTGGATTTCCAACAGCCAAGTATTTTAACTGCTGCAAAATTGCTCCGGCATCGGCAACCATACCTACTAAACGTCACATGTATCTGAAATGTCAAAACTAATAAATATTTTTGATGGATTTTTACAAACGTACGATTGACGGAAAAGTCTTGTAACCAACTCGTATGTTAATCGGTGATTGATAATCTCGCTCATTAACGCGTTCGCTCGCTCCACTCGCTCACGCGTTAAAATCTCTCGATTATTAATCACCTTTATTAACACACTTGTTGGTTAAATAACCATTAACTAACTATGAAAAAGCGCAACTAACAATCCACGTACAATCTCAATTAGTTAGGTTAGAAATACTCCTAGAGAAATAATAAACCGGTTTATTATTTCTCTAGGGAAATACTATGTTAACAAAATACGATGTCACGCCAACCTAAGAGCGAAAAATTTGGCAATAAAAATCAATTTGTTCGTTATAAATCGATAAAACTTCAAAATATTAACAGATTCATTAAATATATGGTTTTATTTTTAAAGTTGATACAAAAGTAATTCTTTTCGACAAATTATTTATAAAAACTAAATCTTATTTTTATTTATTTGGGGTTAGCGGTGAATGACCCTGCAAAAGTGTATTGATGACGTGCATAAACCATATATCCATATATCCATGTATATAATACACATATATTGCTAGTAGGGCCTCGGAACGCTAGAAAACATTACGGAGCCGACATAGTCTCACTTAGAGTATAACGCGTCTCGTGCGCATGCGTGGGAATTCGAACTCCGCCTTTAGAAGCGAATTTTAAACATGACCACTTCGCCATTGGGCGGACGACGCCGCCGCCCTTGCGCACCGCTCACCGTTATACATTGAAGAGTTGGTGGTCTGTCTCACTTCCTTGGTGAGTTTACCACTCATAGCCGCTAGCAATATAGTAAGTATTAGATATATGCATACAGATTGTCCGGATTGTATTCGGGACATGTGAAATTAATGAGTGCGACAGGGATCAACAGATAAAATGAGTAGGTATGACAGAGATAAAACATCAAAATTTATCAATATACCAATGGACACTTTCAAAACTTTTCATGGATGCTCATATTTTAAATAAATTAAACGCATCTGTCATTAGAAATTTCAAAATGCAATACACAGTAGCAGAAAGGGTTCAAATTATTAAATGGATTTATGCTGGGAATTCAATTGGAATAGTCTCTTAATTGTTTTCCTTGAATAACATTATTTTAACATTTTATTTAAAAACAAACTTTAATGACACTAATGACAGCTGAGCTTAATTTATTTTAAAACTTGTATATCCATGAAAAGTTTTGAAAGTTTGCATTGGTATATTGATAAATTTGGATGTTTCTTCTCTGTCATACCTACTCATTTTATCTGTTTCTCCCTGTTGCACTCATTAATTTCCCATGTCCCGAGTACAATCCGGACAATCTGTATATCTAATACTTACTATATTGCTAGCGGCTATGAGTGGGAAACTCACCGTTGAAGTGAGACACACAACCAACTCCTTCATGTATACGGTGAGCTGTGCGCAAGCGCGGCGGCATCATTCGCCCAATGGGAAAGTGGTCAAGTTTAGAATTCGCTTCTAAAGGCGGAGTTCGAATTCTCACGCATGCGCACGAGACGCGTTGTACTCGAAGTGAAACTATGTCGGCTCCGTAATGTTTTCTGAAGTTTCCAGGCCCTACCAGCAATATATGTGTATTATATATATGCATATATCTAATACTTACTACCGGGTGACTATAAATGATTGAGATGTTTTTTCTTAGGTTGGCACTGTTTATGTTGGTGGCACTGTAAGTCTATGTCAAATTCAATTTTCGCAGGTTAGGTTTTGCGTCATTCTGTGTCTAAACCGACGCAAAACCTAACCTGCTAACATCGAATTTGACATAGACTCTCACGCCCGTATTCATAGTCGTTCGCCAGCGGATCGCCGGCGACTCGCCAGAGTTTCGTTATGAATAGTATGTTGGCGGCACTGTACGTCTATGTCAAATTCTAGGTTAGCAGGTTAGATTTTGTGTCAGTTTCTGTCAAAACTGACTGAAAACCTAACCTGATCACCTCGAAGTTGACATAGGCGTACATTGCCGCCAACATACTATTCATAACGAAACTCCGGCGAGTCGCCGGCGATTCGCTGGCGAACGACTATGAATACGGGTGTCAGTGTCGCCAACATAAACAGTGCCAATCTAAGACAAAACATCTCAATCATTTATAGTCACCCGGTATATTGCTAGCGGCTATGAGTGGGAAACTCACCAAGGAAGTGAGACAGACAACCAACTCTTCAATGTATAATGGTGAGCTGTGTGCAAGCGCGGCGGCGTCGTCCGCCCAATGGGGAAGTGGTCAAGTTTAAAATTCGCTTCTAAAGGCGGAGTTCGAATTCCCACGCATGCGCACGAAACGCGTTATACTCTAAGTGAGACTATGTCGGCGCCGTAATGTTTTCTGGTGTTCCGAGGCCCTACTAGCAATATATGTGTATTATATAGGTATATGGCATAAACTGGCTCGTTGTCTTTACTTTATACTTATTTTATTTATTTATATGTTGTTTGATAAGCATTTATTCTTTGCTCTAGAATTTAATATTTGTTGTATTGTATATTATTTCAGGTGAATGTATTTAGTACATTAATAACGTTTTTTTACTACTGTTTTCCTTAAATAATTGTGATATTTACATTAAAAGTTGTACTGTTGTAATTTGTATTTTAATAATAATAATAATAATAATAATAATAATAATAATGTCTATATGTTGCCATCAAGGGCCAACAAATTTAATAATATAATTTTACAATAAATTAAACTTAGGTACATCGAAATGCTGCAATGATGACAAAATCATAGGGCCGAGTTCAGATAAATCTGCTCTTACAGTTAACCATAAAGAAAAGAGTTAAATTATATTATATTATAAATGTCTTAACACTAATCATCGGCAAAAATAAAAATAAAAAACGAACTAACTCTTAAATTAAGAATGAATAATTTGTACATTTTAATTGCCAATGTCTAATTTAGCATTATCAATTAAAATTTTGAATTATTTATTAAATCAAATTTTATTCACAAAATATTTTTAAAATAATGAGATTTGAGAGTTGCCTATACGCGCCATTTAAATTACGCCCTGGCGTTATTGTGTAATTGTGCCACCCCGTCGCCAGGGCGCAGCTTTGTAAAAAAATGGTGGTGTGTTGCCAACTTTTAACATTGGGGATTCGATTCTATTAGGTGTTTCTTTGTTTCTTTTTCTGTGCCAACAATTGGCAATAGGCAATCTGTGGTTATATCGTTTCTTGTTCTTGTTATCCGTTTTTTAATATTCATATTAGGCATTTGCGAAAATTAAACCGTGGTATATTTACCATTTGCCAGTCGTTGGTGGAATGATCTATTCTTACAAGAGTTTGTTTAAATACTTTCAGACGGTGCCTGTAGTAAATCTGTAATATAACCTAAAATAACGTAAAACTTGCAGTTTACGGGTGGCGTGTCTGGTATGTATCATAATAATATAGTGTGCTGCCGGCATATGCAACCTAGAGAAATGCCAGTGATAAATATTAACGTTATCTTTACATGGTCTGTGTTGTGCAGCGATGCTTTATCATATCGGTCTCTGCTGCGTGCATAAAAAGCATTCATTTACATCGTTCTACTCAAGATATTTATCGAAGTAGATTCCTCAATGTTCATATAATTCATGATTTGTTTTTGCTACAGTTCGATTAATTTTATTTATAACAAACGTAATGAAATTCTTTTTGTTGCGTATACCGCCAGACACACTGTATAACAGTACAATATTCGTGAATGTCTAATAATATTTCAGTAAGTAAATGAACGACAAGCAGTTGTAATATCAATTTTCTTCTTTCAGAACCTTGGCAGAACTTCAAATGTAGCATTTGATGGAATAGCGACAAGTTGTCTTTCTTGATTCTGTAGATTTATGTCGGAGGCTTCAGGTATAAATTTAAACAATTGTCACATTAACATGGGAAACGATTGTTAACAGTCATAAATACTTCGGTCACTCAAAAGTATCTAACCTTTTACACTGTTGCTAAATTATTACTGAATTTGATTACTTATTGATTCGATACTACACATTATTCCATTTTGTAATGTTTTTCCTGGAAGCTAAATAAATTCTTACATTTCATAGTAGTATACTGTTTACGGGTGTACAATAATTAAACAGTATTTAAAACAATATAACGTTTATCTGCATTTTGTATGAGTTATGTTTCTACAAAATATACATATATACAATTTGGTGGCGGCTTGTGCAAACAGCATGATAATTGAGTTTTCACGTCAGGCACCTTGATGTGCTGTACTGTCAAATAGGTGTCACACTATTACAGTATTTGTGTTACTTTTACTGTTACATTCGATTTAAGAATTAATTTGCACTGCTTTCGTTACTCATTTCCTCTACTCTGTTTTGCTACATATACAGGGTGATCTACAAGGTCGGGTACAAACTTCGACAGATGATTGCTGACTATATTTCAAGTAAAAAAATATATACGAACTTTTGTCGTTACACGCTTTCTTAAGATAATACAGTTAAATACTTGAAGTTCACACTGGGGAAAAACCACTTGCTCTTTGTTTGTTATGGACAATGCGGAGTACCAGGTACCTTAGACACCGACTGCTGTGGCCATATGGTCAAGGTGCTACTTACACCCGTATTCATAGTCGTTCGCCAGTTTTGCCACGCCCCTTACGAGAATTAACATTGCATAGTCGCTCGCGCATGCAGCGCTCCGCCGAAAACCATAGTAACGCGCATCCTTGGTTTTACCGGCGAGCGACTATGCAAGGTTAATTCTCGTAAGGGGCGTGGCAAAACTCCGGCGTTTCGCCGGCGAGTCGCTGGCGAACGACTATGAATACGGGTGTTAGAGTTTTCACAAGACTAGTTCTAACCCTAGCAAGGGATCTTTTACATTCTGCAAATCGTTAGCCCAGGTATATTAGACACATTTTAAAGGAAACCTAAAATAAATGTGTCCTGGTTTTTTGGAGCAAAACCACGTGTTATTAGAAAGGATCATGATATAAAGTACCTTATCTGCTCATATTATGAAAAAATGTTATTAGAAAAAGTTGTTCATAATGTAAAATTTCAGAAATATTGGCCTACTTTTATAAAATTCTGTGTATGAGATGAAACATTTTTACAATTCCTTCCAATAAACACGGTTTCATTAAAGTCATTCGATCTTTCTGAAATTTTGCGTGGCGCCATAGTTTTAGATTCTAAACAACTTTTCTTAATGTTTTTCGGTGTTCAAAACAAAAATGGTACTTTACCTGAAAATCAGATGTTTTTTAACTACTGCCAAGGCCTCCTTGATTACCCTTGTTTGTGTTTATAGTTTTAATTTTTTTTGTACTTTTTTTTGTTAATAGAAAGATTTTTATTTGATTTAATCATTAAATGGCTTTTCTCCAGTGTGAACTTCAAATAGCTATATTATCTTAAGGAAGCGTTTAACGACAAAAGTTCGTATATATATTTTTTTACTTGAAATATAGTCAGCAATCATCTGTCGAAGTTTGTACCTGACCTTGTAGATCACCCTGTATTACTTTCTTTTGTTACTATATAGACGTATCTTACATTTAAAAACAAAAAGTAAAAATCAAAGTACATTATAGTGTGCAAAAGCAATTGTCTTTCATGCCCTATGTTTGCATTAGCCGCCACCAATTTATACAGAGAGATGTTCTTTACTACGAACACGGCAGACGATATGTCTAATCTACAAATGCCAAGAATTTGACTTGACAGTTCGTGTATTTTGTCCTTATATGTTCGAAGATTTTGTCAGTAGCTGCTGTCATAACTTAAAATCGATAACTACGAAGTAAGGGAACAGTGCAAATTGTAATATGATATTATCGAGGTCCAACGGTCCGGAAAATTCAAAATTGAATGGGCGTTCTTCATGATTATCAATGTTACATGGAGTTATTTAAAATTTTGGAAACTTTAGATGTGTTTCTCCCCAAAAGCACAAAAGGCCTAATGTTCCCAACGAAGATGGGAATTTAAAGGAGGTTTGTATTACCTCTAATGACTATCCAGATAATTCATTTAAATAAATTGCAGAACTAGTAGATTTAGCTGCGATATTGTTTGTATGGAATTTTGTGAAACTGTGACAGAAATGCCGAAAACTTTTTCTAGAAAGTCGTTTTCACTACAACTAACGATTTGAAGAACTGCGTTTAAAAATTAAAGGGGTAGCTCAGAGTACTAGCCCTAATACGTTGGATAATGTACGGAGAAGTTTCTATGATCGCCTAGGATATTGTTTAGCGCAAAAAGGCAGGGTCAACGGAACACGAGCTAATTTAAACTTCTTGAATTTTGTTGTTTGAAATAAAAATAGTGTTATTTTTGTTTACATCTTTTCTTTACTATGAGTTAGTATGTTTGGAAAAAAAATCTTTCTTCAGAATGTGTTTTACTTTGTGAACTACCTTCTTTTACTTTACTGTTAATCTCTAAAAATCATGTTTTCCAACTCTCAATTTATCACCTGAATTAATCACAGAATAACGCAGTACCTCATACATTCTATCTGTGATATAATAATTAATTAACAAAAATTACATTAGGCGTGGATGCCTCGTCTGCATTGAACAATTACTTAAACAATCAACGCAGACGACCCGTGGATTAATATCAGAGTACCTTAGATCGACTGTGCATCGGTCTTGGCGTCTTTTTAGGTAATCGTAAATTCGCCTTGATTTACTCATGTTTGCAGTTCATGAATTTTCACTGTATATAGTTGCCTAAGTGAAGATTATTTACTTATGTAATATCGTTTTTGCTCTGAATAAGATTTACTACAATTTTGACATGCACTAATATTTAAAATTATAAACTTTATTGTTTATTACCAAGCAAGTAATTTTAAATTTAGAAAATGTTTCAAATGTTATTTGTTATTATTATTTTGAATGTAAGTAGTAATACTACAGTATGGATTTATAAAAATGTTATGCTTTGCTGTTGATGGTTATGTAACTTGTATAACACATTCACTTGTTATTAATATCGTCTCGTGAGTGGTGTATTCAATTTTGGTTAAATATATCTCTCCTTAACAATAATTTTGAATCTTTTTTTAACATTTTGAAAAAACAATCTTTGGTTTTAAATAAAACGCTTTAATCAAGGCTTTAGGGCCCGTAGTATACCCTGACTTAATTTATAGCAATCTTTGTTCCAATGCAGGTAGAATTAAATATCTGCAGATGAAGTTGCGTCTGTATTGTAATTCTAGATTTATGGTTAGGCCTCTTTCAGACGAAACGACTTTTCGCCGTGCATCGTGATGTATCAGGGTGTTTGTATATCGCTAGACAGCTTGTAACTTCATGAATAATAAATATTGAAAAATTTTGTTTTGTTTTAAATGCCAGTATTCAGCCTACAAACTGTCATAAATCAGTTTTAAGTCACGGCTTCTTATTTTTGCGACACGACTTTGGTTATTTTAATGGAACACTCCGTATATTTCTACATATTTGAAATCAGCGTAAAAATACTTTGACAGATGCTCAAACAAAAATTTTAGAATTCAATTTTAAAATTAATAAAATACGTAGTTCAAATAGGCCATCATTAAACATCGATCAAGAAATGCAAAACAAACTCCACTTGGCTCCAAACATTTCTCATGGCCGAATTATCGCATCAAATGCACTAAAACCATTTAAAACTATGTTTTTTAAATGGAGCAATATGAGTTTCATTAAACAGTTGAAACTACAACAAAAAAACTTTCGAATGATGTTCCATATTCGCCATTTCATTTAAAAGTAGCTTTTAAAAAATTATTTTATTTTAAATATAATGCAAACATAATTATTTCATTTAAAAAACATTGTTTTCAATTGTTTTAGTACGTGCGGTGCGACAATTCGTCCATGAGGAACTTTTAGAGCCAGGTAAACTTTATTTTGCATATCTTGTCAAGGTTACACACTTTGCAAATTGTCCTGCATCCTGTTTTTCCCAGGATATTTTTCTTGTGGACGTCAAACGAATGTATCTTTATTATAGCTTTAATTAACGTTTATTATAGCTTTAATTAACGGAGATTTTTAAATCAGCAAAAACCTTGATTTAAATAAAAAATCAATTTTTTTAATTTTTAATTCGTGATTTTTTTGCACCTTGAAGAAATGTAAACTAAATACCGATAACGTAGGTAACTAACATTGAAATTTGCTAATTATTAATTTGTATTTTTTACAGTTAACATCTGAAGATCGATTTAATTCTCACGGTTCTACATTTCAGCGTAGCATACAATTTTTTGCCAACTGTAGATTGTTTGCATGAAGCATTCTGGAAGACAGCTGTAGCAGCTATCAGCCGGCTTTGACATTTGTAGCGTTCCAATATGTTTCGCTGATTGCAGTGTCGTTCTGGAATTGTCAAGTAAGTCATCATGTTCAGTACCAGCTTTACTTAATTTTTATATACCAATTTTGTTGTCAAATGTCTGAAACATTGTGAGCTATAAAAAATGAATTGGCTTTAGTTTATTAAATTGTAAATTAATAATTATGTTATCACTTCTGCATTTGCTTTTATTAAGAGTACCATGTTACATAGCATATTACATGTAGTTGTATTTTTAAAATTTCTATCAATTATATACCGTATGTCCTTCATGGGGTGTTGGTGCCTCACCATTATTATTTGATTATTATTATTATTATGTTCAAAACAGTACAATTAACATTGAGCTGTAATTGGTAAGAGACAAAGATTCAGTTAAATTAGATAAAATGTTTAACATTGCAAGTACTATGATCCTTATTTTAACCGTACAACCTAAAGTTTTGCTGATGGGTGCAAACTTCTCTATAAATGCAAATATTTTCAGTAATAATATCACAAGACTCCCTTAGTACCCATATTCGAAAATACTTTCCCCATTTGGAGACAAAATTAATGTTTCCAAAAAGCAACACCAATTTTGTTCGAAAAGGAGAGAAAGTATTTGAATACGAAGTGGGTCGAGTGGGATTTGATCAAACAATATCATTCTGTTCAACGAATAATACTTAATATTAGAATTAATTTCTGCGGACTAGACCATTGTCGGTATTATCTGTCAGTTTTGCAGCTGCTTTGATTTTATTTTGTTTTATTGAACAACGAAACTAGAAAATCAAAAACACGAGAGAATATATTTCATGTGTTACATGACACTTTTTTGATTGACTGAAATAGTGACACAAAGGAGTAGTAAGAGGTTATCAAGCTGAATAGAATTCATCACCGCATGTTGACTGTCAGTTGTTTAACGCAATGATTCTTTAAGAAAAATATTTATTGGCACTGTCAGTTTTGACATTTACTGCTCCAAACAAAAACAAAATACAGTATATGGAAAAATTTAAATAAATAAATTGAACTATAACAAAAATAAATTAAATACAAATCGTACCGGAACACTGATTATAGATGGGTCGGTGCGGGCATCATTTTTGAGTAAATTTCCTCTTCATTTTCGATCCTGATTGCAGTGTGTCCATTATCCTTCCTTACAAATAGTTTGCCATTTTTGAACCACACGAAACGATAGCCTTTGACTTTAGCATGTTCCTTTGCTTTATGTAGAAGCTGTTTATTTTCGTATGTTAAATGTTCGTTAATATACCATTAATATTGTTGTGATTTTTTTCATTTTCTTTGTAGTAGTTGGTCTCCCACGAGCGTAGCTAGTCAATATTGTTTTCCTTTGTTTCACTCCACTTTGCAATCGTTGAACAATTTTCTGTTTATTTTGTAATGTAAAAGATTTACGTTTTTATTATTGAAGCCCAATCATGGTTTGTGCTGTATCTACCTACGTATGTATACTTATTTATTTCCACATACGGGCACGTAACTTTGTGATAAACAGCGCAGCACTGGACGCATGTATATTGATGTGATAGCTCCACTTTTGACTAGCTATTACTTATGCAATGACTCAATGCTTGATATGCCTATTTTATTTAGTATTTGCCATATTATTTCTTTTCAAATCAATTTAATTTTTAACTAAATATTACAATTGAGACACTCAGGGAGGTTTTGCCAATCTAGTTATCTATTAATTGAAATCAAAATTTTATTATGCTTCTATGACTGCTAATCGACACCAACTGTCAGCTTGACTTTTAAATTCAATTAAACCAAGAATTGACAATTATACCTTATACTGACATATCCATTAATTAATTTACCAAAGCAAGTACTTTATTATGTTTATTTCACTCTTTCTTTTATTGTTCGTTATTCAAACTGCTTTTATATAAATATTTAAAACAAACCTGAACACTCCTCAAGCTTTCACTACAAGTATCCAAATACTACAGCTCCCAACGTCCACAGCTCCTGATGTTCACAGTCTGCAACGTCTACAGCTTATTTCTCCAATAGTCAAAGCTATGACGCTCCGTCATCTTTCAAACCACATCCAACCTGTCAAAACCCCAATTGTCCGTAGAATCCGGTCCTACTCCTTTTATCAATTCTTTATTCCTCAGGTAGTACTCTGTATCCAACAACACCCATAGAAACTGTCCAAATCAAGCAGCTATCTCTTATAACTTCCTTATGTATCAATAAATCCAAATCCATTCAATTATTGTAGTATTATATTGATCTCTTCACCGATTGTATGATTCCACTAAATTCAATATTACCTTTTCATATTTTCACCACGTATATTTGTTAATAGCCCCATTATTTGTATTTCACCAATCATCATACTAAATAAGGCATAATTTCCAACTTTTTATTATTAAAATGAGGTTTTTCAAAATTCTGTATACATTTTTTTCTAAATTTGTTATGACTGTATAAACAAAAATATTATCTCTGGTAGTTACTATTATTCCTGCCCTCTTAAAATATAAAATGTCCTAATTATTACATGCTACAATTCCTTATTAAAGCAAGCATACTTGTCAAAATAACCTTGGTTTACACTTTTTTTCATGGTTGAACTCACCCATCAACATTAAATACTCAATTTCTATTTAATTATCAAATTACATTAATAATTGTCTCAATTTTAATATTCATCGTTCATTTTTAAAATTAACACCCATCTTATTTAAAACCCATCAACATTTGATTGTATTAATCTTCCAAATTTATCATATTTTTATTATTATTTAACCACTATAAGAAATAGGGTAGTTGTATCATAACAATATATATATATATTAGCTCTGCAGGCCTAGTAGGCCCATGGCTTCTTTAGTTAATTTTGCCCATTCTTTCCTATTTTTCGCCTTGTCTTCCCATCTCGCAATGTTCAGGTAGCGTAGGTCGTCCTGTAGTTTGTTTCTCCACTGGCTCCTGGGTCTTCCCCTTCGCCTCCTTCCGCCTATTTCTGCATTATATAATTTGCTTGCTGTTCTTCGGTTATCCATTCTTATTAGGTGTCCTAACCATCTCATTCTCTGAGCTTTCACTACCCCGATAATGTTCTCATCGCCGTATAAGTCGTATAATTCTTGGTTTGTTCGTCTTTCCCATTGACCTTCCAAAATTTTTCTTAGCATTTTACGTTCCCACACTTTCAGCATCTGTTGGTCGTACTTTCTTAGTGACCACACTTCACATGCGTATGTAACTGTTGGTCTCACAATTGTTTTATACACCCTGATTTTCATGTTTCGGGAAAACATGTTACTAGAAAAAATGTTTTTTATCGCGGCTGCACTTTTAGTACCTGCTGTAATTCGCGCATTGATTTCCGCACTGTTGTCTGGTTTCTTTGTAATCACTGTGCCTAGATACGTAAACACTTCCACTTCTTCAAATTTATACTGCTTAGTTTCATCCAGCTTGATCATTAAAAACATGTTCTGTTGCAGCGGTTGGTTGTTCCATGTCATATATTTTGTTTTGGTTTCATTGATCTCCAGTCCCATATCCTGTGCGCTTAACAGTAGTTTCTTTGTAACATCTTGGATTTCTTTTCTTGTTCTTGTAAGAATTGTCAAATCATCGGCAAACGCTAAGCACTGGTGAAATCTTTGGTAAATTGTTCCCTCTCTGTTTATATTTGCTTTACGTATTGTATGTTCTAATGCCAAATCTTATATATATTTCTAAAAGTCCTGACTGACTGACTCATCAACGCCCAGTCCAAACCCTTGGACCTAGAAAGCTGAAATTTTGCACAGAGGTTCCCTTTATGATGTATACAAGGAATAAGGAAGGATATTTCGAAATTCAACCCCTAAAGGGGTAAAATGGGGGTTCCAATTTTGTATGGAAAAATAATATTAAATAGACATTTCGACTTGAAACTTCGTAGGAGTACTCCTAAAAACAAATAAGCAAACACGTATTTCGTGATTTTCCGAAAATCAACCCCTTAGGGGGTGAAATGGGGTAAGTAAGCCTAAAAATCGATATGGGTGTCGTTATTGAGGTTTATTGGGACTTTGATTGCGAAAATGGCATTTATTTTTAAGTCCAAGACGGTGAACATGACATAAGGGAAGAAACGGGACGGGACGGGACTAGACTGGACGGAACGGGACGGACTGGACGGGACGGGACTGAGCGGGACGGGACTGGACGGGAAGGGAAGGGACGGAACGGGACGGGACGGGGCAAAGCGGGACGGGGCGGGGCGGGACGGACGGGACGGAATGGGAAGGAAAAAGATGGGATGGAAGGGGAGGGGATGGGATGGAAGAGGAGGGGCGGGACGGGACGGGAAGGGACGGGACTGGACGGGAGGGAAAGGGGCGGGACGGGACGGGAAGGGTCGAGACGGGGCGGGGCGGGGCGGAACATTATTTAATACACAAATAACGAACCTCGCGCGAACGAAGTCGCGGGTAAAAGCTAGTTGAATAATATAGCCGATAACGGATCGCCTTGCCTCAACCCACTTTTGACTTTGAAAGCTCGTGTCAGTGTTCCATTGATTCTTACTTTATTTTCTGTATTCTCTAGTGTCATTGTTATGAGTTTGATTAGTTTACTGGGGATGCCAAATTGACGTAATGCTGAGTATAGTTTGTCCCTTCGAATACTGTCGTAAGCCTGTTTAAAGTCTAAAAATATCAGGTGAGTGTCCAGTTGAAATTCATAACCAGTGGCTTGTATTTCTCGCAAGGTAAATATTTGATCAACTACTGATCTGCCTTTTCTACATCCGCATTGGTATTCTCCTATAATCCTCTCGGCATATTTTTCTAATCTATTTTTAACATGTGTCGCCAGTATCTTGTACATGACATTTAGCAGCGCTATTCCACGGTAATTTTCGCATGTTTCTTTATTGCCTTTTTTATGTACTGGACATATGAAAGCCAGATTCCATGATTTGGGCATCTCCTCTTTGTGCCATATTTCGAGTATCAGTTTGTATATTTCCATATGTAATTTTTCTCCTCCATATTTGATTGCTTCTACTTGTATTCCGTCAGGGCCTGCACTTCTGTTATTTTTTAGATTTTTTATTATATTTACTATTTCTTCGTATTCTGGGGCGTTTTCACTGCCGTCATCTAGGTCTTGTCTTGTCTGTTCCGAGTCTTCTAGGTTATCATTGTCTTGTTGTTTGTTCAGCAAATCTTCAAAATACTCCGCCCATCGTTCCTTTACATCTTCCTGTGCGCCTAGTAGATTTCCATCCCTATCTTTGCAGAATACTGTTCTTGTTTGGTATCCTTGTTTTACTTTTTTCATTCCCTGATAAAAATTTCTTATTTCTCTGTTGTTATAGTTTTCCTCAATTTTTTCTAGAATTTGGATTTTGTGTCTTCTTTTTTTTTCTCTACATAATCTTTTGCACCTCTTCCTTTGTTCCTCATATTCTCTTTTGCTGGATTCCGTTCCTTGCAGTAACATATTTGTTCTTGATTTTTCTCTCTCTTTGACGGCCCGTTCGCACTCTGAGTCAAACCATTGATGGCTTGTAGAGCGCTTCGTATGGGATTGCTCATTTACGACTTTCTTTATACTCTCTTCAATCATTGTAATATGATGTACGTTTCCTTGGACTTTTAATGATTCGATTACCTCACTTATTCTTTTTTCATATTTTTCTTGATCGGCTTTGTCCTGGAGTTGTAACTTTTTGTACATGTTTTCTTGTTTGTCTTTCTGCTGTTTATTACTACTTGGTATTGATTGACGCATCTTTAGTCCTACCATGAAGTGATCAGAATCGGTATCGGCCCCTCGATAAGTTCTTACGTCTGTAATACTTCTCTCGTTCCTAATTTCTATTAACACATGGTCAATTTGGTTGATAGTATTTCCATCGGGGCTCCGCCAAGTCCCTTTGTGGATATTTTTATGTTGGTAATCAGTACTTTTTATTTTCATTTTTTTGTCCGTTGCAAGATCAATTAATAGTCTGCCATTTTCGTTTGTTTCCCTATGCAGACTATACTTTCCTATTGTTGGATAATAGCTCGACTCTCGTCCTATTTTAGCATTACAGTCTCCAACTATCATTTTCAGATCATACTTTGGGATTTTTTCATATTCTGTATCTAAAGTATTGTAGAATTGCTCCTTGACTTCCAGTTCTTTTTCCTCCGTTGGCATATGCACATTTATGAGACTTATTTTCTGGTATGTACCCCTTAATCTCAGCAAACACATTCTCTCCGATATAGGAGTAAAACCCAATACTGCTGCTCTCAAACTTTCGCTGATTAGAAATCCCGTTCCTAGTCTTCTGTTTCGTCCACTGCTTTTGAAAAATGTGTACCCTTCCAAATCCACTGTTTCATTATCTTTTTGTTTAGTTTCTTGAACTGCTAATATGTCAATTTTATACTTCTTTAGGACCCTAATAAGTTGTTTTATTGCTCCCCCTTCATATGTGCCTCTCACATTCCAAGTTGCTATAAATATTTTCGTTGTTTTATTTTCTTTTATTCTACCTTTGCTATTTCTAATTCTATTTTTGTTATCGTTATTTATATTTTTCTCGTTATTCATGTCCATTGCCACTGTCGTCTTCTTTGTTCGTCCGTCCAGCGTATTTTTTAGTAGTTTTTTGTTTCATGCCTCTTTTCTTCTTCTTGCATAATTTTCTCCAGCTTCCTGTCCCATTTATACAACTTTTCATTAACCCACAGCTTTTGGTAACCCACCTTTACTTTTTTTCCCTGCTTTTCTTCTTCCTTTCCCTTATCTCTTATTTGTTTCTGGATCTTTCTTTCCATTAGTGTCATATCCCTGTCTATGTATATATTTTTATTTTTTAGTTTAAAACAATTTTTAAAGATGTTTTGTTTTTGTTCCCAATTCTTCACAGTTACTACACATTTTTCCTTATTAATTATATAGGCATCTACTAATTCCGTCTTCACGTTTAAGGTTTCTTGTATGAAACAATAACAATATATTTAGTTCTTAAATCAGGCATGTCCTGTTTTCTTTAGGTTAAGTTTGTTATAAGCGGTAATATCTAGTTTTTCAGGAAAAATACTTTACCTTATGGACGTTTTGATGGTACTTTTCAATTTGTTCGTTAAAAGTGAGAGTTTGTTAAAAGTGGGTTCCTTATAAGCGGACTTGACTGTACATCATAACAAGAAACCCTTCAATTAATCACTCGCTCATTTTAATGCGATTTAATCAACATACCATACCATGATTATATCAATGTTGCAAGATTATGAAAAAAATTTATTATTAAAAACTGGAATATCTCGATACAGAAAAACCGTACAAGATGGGCAGACAATGTAAGAAAGGACGCAAGAGAGCTATTGAGAGTAGTGAACTAGACAACAGCAGCAAGGGATAGACAAGGATGGAACCAAAGACTACGAGAAGCTAAAATAAGAGGCGGCTAAGGCCCACAGAGGGCTGTAATGCCATGGATGGATGGATGGAAAAACCGTACACTGGTTCTATTTGCATTTTTGGTTTCAGTATAATGCCTATTTTAACCAACTTTCCCATAGGGAAGGAATTTTCATAAAATGCTTATGTAATTGGTTAAAATTTTGAAAATGAACGATGTTCACTGAATAATACCTATAATAGAAATGATATAATCCTTTTAATTGCATTGACCTGTAGATCTGTATTTTTGTTAAGACATTTTATGTACTACAGTTACAATACTTAATCAGAATTAATAATCAATTCTTCTTTTACATTGATGAAAGGAAGATTATATCTAAATAATTGTAGTCATACTAGAAACTGCACAATAGGTAATGATTTTAATTTTTAAGTTACAACGAACTTTACATTATTGGTCAACATTTTCTTGATTAAAACTTGCAATCTGAAATTATCAATAGTGATAAGACGTAGCAAGTCAGTAAAAGCACATCATAATTATATTTGGGGGGCTCTTCATTTCTAGCATTATATTATTAATATTATTATATGGCTTTTCAACCCATATCGGTTATAGCCTCATTCTTTCGGGATGTTGTAAAAATCCCTGTTTGTGAATTGTGAGGTGGATTAGTCCTTATGTATCTTCCCTGTACTGTGACTTATGGTGTGGTTTGGCTTCCTCTACTATTTTACTCCATTTATTTCTATTGGTACAGCATCTGTGTATGCCATTGGTCTTAGATCTTTGGGCACTTCATCCCGCCACTTGCATTTTGGTCTACCTCTATAGCTTTTTCCCACCTTATTTTTCTAACAGTTCTAGGTTTTGGCATTGCATAATATGTCCTAACTATTTCAGTCTTTGTGCTTATATGCATCTTACTATGTCCTCCCCTTTTATTTCTTCTTGTATTTCCAAAATTTAATTTTCCTTTAAAAAGTGTTGTCCTCCACCTTAACTGGTCCTAGTGTTTTTCGTTTTCTTCTTTTCTATCCACTTCATGTTATTTTGAATGACAGTAATTCTTTTTTAATCTCTTTATTTTTTATAATCTGCTCATTTTCTTTTCATTTTCAGTTTATTTATTTCCTCACTAAACACATTTTGTTCTGTCCTTATTTTCTATACTTCTTGTTTTATTTCTTTCTGATCCTCGATTCAGTCGTTTTTCATTTTTAGCATCATATCCAGTTCATCTACTTCTGTATTTTGCGTTTTAGTCGGTGTTCTTTGACTTTCTTCGTTTTTCCGAAGTATTCCATTTCTTTATTTGCTTTTCTTTTTGTGCCGTGTTATCGGTTCAGTAATCATCATGACTATGCATTTCCACCCTCTCTTGTTTAAACTTAACATCTTCCGACTTTCTCTTCTATGCTTGCGGTTCTCAGTACAGCTCGACTTCTTGTTTACTAACGTTTCCGCAGCACAGAAGAATAGAAGAAATGGAAAGAGAAGTAAGAAAAAAAAAGATTGTCCTACATGGAGTCGAGGAGCAGGATGAGGAGAGTGATACCATGCTAAAGGAAAAAAATTAAAGTAATATTAAGGGAAATGGAAGTAAAGATAACCATGGCACAAGAGATCATCGAAATAAGAAGAATTGCAAAACTGAAAACTGGAAAATATAGGCCAGTAATAATGGAGTTAAGAGAATGGTCAAAATTGAAATGGAAATATTGAGAGCGACAAGAAAACTTAAAGGAACAAGCATTTACATAGAGGCAAGACTTCAAGCTGATAGTGAATGGAAATGCATACACCTTGGAACAGTTACACTCAATGGAAGTACAAGAAGAGGAGAAGAAAGAAGAACCACAAGAAGAGACAAAAGAAACACAACCGAGACGGCTACACCAGCCGCTGAAGGGATGGAACAAGAAGGCTTTAAGAAAGGTGGAACCCTAAGTCAACGATCACCAGATAGTGAAGAGGAACATCTTACGGAGAAACTACTGAAAATTACTAAAACGGTAGGTAAAAAAAATAAAAAACTATTAATGCATAACAAGGGACTGTCAATGGTAACAAAACAGGCTACGAATATGGATAACGATCTTAAAATCAAATGCAAGAGATTGTGAAGGAATTAAAGGCATATAGAGTAGATTTAGCAGAAATACAAGAAATCAGATGGGGAGAACAAGGAAGAATAATTAAGGAGGCATATGAACTATGGTATGCAGGAGAGGAGAAGCAAGGAGCAGATGGAACAGCCTTCATAATGGGAAAAAAATGAAAGACCAGGTAATATAATTTAAGGTGATCAACAGCAGAATTTCGTATATAAGAATTTAAATTCACCCAAGCAACCTGTCAATTCTAAATGTGTATGCCCCAACAGAAACGATAGAAACAGAAGTGAAACAAGATTTCTATAGGTAATTAACTAGAAGAAGCGTATATCAGAATAGCAAAACAAGATAGACTAATAATACTAGGAGACTTCAATGCACAAATTGGAGTAGAAGCATGCTATAGAGAAGTGACAGGCATAGGCATAGACACAGCACACAAAAAAACAAATGAGAACGGTGATCTACTATGTAACTTTGCAGCGGCTACTGAAATGAATATAATGAGCACAAAATGTAAGCACAAAAGAATCCATAAGGCCACATGGAAACACCCCGCAGGAGAGATAGAAAACCAGATAGACGACATACTGACAAAAAAGAAAAATAGTAAAGACATCCAGGACTTACGAACATTCAGAGGAGCAAATGCGGACTCTGACCACTTCCTGGTCATCGCAAAATACAAAATAAATACGCAGTAGAAGAAAAGAGAACTAAATGAAAGCAATGGAATGTAGAGGAACTAGAAGTAGAAGAGGTGAAAAGAAAATACGAAGAAGAACTAGAAAGGAAACAACAAGAAAGTAAAGAAGGAACAAGTATACAAGAAGAATGGGAGATAATAAAGAGTAATCTAATTGATACAGCAGAAAAAGTAATAGGTAAGGAAAGTAACAAAAAGAAAAAAATATGGTTCGACAAAGAATGTGAACAACTGATACAAGAAAAGAAAAAAGCAAGAATAAAGTGGATCCACACAGGGCGAGATGAAGATAGAAAAAAGTACAAGGAAAAAAGAAAAGAAGCGCAAAAAATATTTAAAGAGAAAAAAAAGGCAAACCTTGAAAAATATATGAATGAAATTGAAAGAGAAAGTAAAAGAAACGACATAAGACCACTATATGACTACCTAAGAAGAGGAAGAAGAAAAGTACCAATAATAACAATAGAAGAAGAGAAATGGATGCAGCATTTTAAATAATTATACAGACACAAAAGCATAACCAATGTAAGACTAAAAGAAATAGGAAAAGAAGTAGAGACAGAAAAACATATACTAGAAAAACCACCGACTTTTGATGAGGTAGAGAAATGCTTAAAAAGCCAACAAAAATAGGAAAACAGCTGGCACTGATCAAATCTGTGGCGAGTTACTAAAATACGGTGATAGAACTACACACAAAAAGATACACGAGGTAATAAAAAAAATTTGGAAAGAAGAAAAGATGCCCGACGAATGGAAACTAGAGATAATAATACTAATACCCAAACAAGGAGACACGTCAAAATGTACAAACTATAGAGGTATAATATAACTATGTATTAAATGTGGCGTATAAAGTACTGACAACAATCATTAGAGAACGACTTACCCAATTTACAAATGGCACGAGAGGAGATTATCAATACGGATTTAGAAAGGGAAAATCAACAACGGACGCAATACATATACAGGGTGGTCCACTTTTTTGTAGCAGGACTTTAATAGTAGACAAAAAAACTTATTTCAAGGCGAAAATTTCATATGAACATAGGTCCTCAAACTCTTCGTTTTAAAGATACAGGGCGTTCAAATTTTCGAAAAAATATCATTTTTTCTATACAGTATCCCAACCAGCTGAGATAATTCAACTAAATTTGGTATGCAACTTTAGCCTAAATGCTACTACATTCCATGACAATATCAAGGTCCTCGATCGACCAGTGGCGGAGATGTGGGGTTTCGCGACCAATAAATTTAAAAATTCACTAGTACGACCCTGTTGAAAATCGAAATTGTTTATTTTTTCAAAAAAAGCATTTAATTCTCTACAAAAAATGTCTCTTTACATTTTCCCATATTTCCAACGGTTGCTTAGCAATTTTTAATAGTTTGGTCAAATTCATGTTTTTAATTCAAAATAAACTCGACTAGTTTTGGGGTAGAATATTCTAATTAAATAAGTTACATTCCTTATTACTTATTACTGAACATTGAAAACAGGTTTTCAAATATGGGAAACATTTATTTAATTAAACTTATTTAATTAGAATATTCTACCCCAAAACTAGTCGAGTTTATTTTGAATTAAAAACATGAATTTGACCAAACTATTAAAAATTGCTAAGCAACCGTTGGAAATATGGGAAAATGTGAAGAGACATTTTTTGTAGAGAATTAAATGCTGCAGGAATGCAACTTGTCCCCTAAAAAGTTGACCTTGAAAATTATTATAGAAAAAAAAGTACTTTATGTATGTATGCATTCCGACTCTTTCTTGTTTAAACTTAACATCTTCTGACTTTCTTTTCTATGCTTGCGGTTCTCAGTACAGCTCAACTTTTTGTTTACTAACGTTTCCGCAGCACGATATGGAACTTCGTTTGGTTCAACATCTCGGAGACTGTGGACATCTTGCTACAATATTTATTTTTGCTTTCTAGGTTATAACTTTTCTTGTCTTGAGATATGTTCTATTTGTATCGCATGTTTTTTTTCTTTTCTGACTTTCACACCACTTTTTACCTGAATTATTATAATAATTTATATTTATGCAACCCCACAAGCTTTGTTGTGTATAAGTAGTGTGTTGCCTATCCTTTTCTTATCTCTATTAGCACATGGAATTTGCTTCTTTATTACTGGCCTCCCATAACTTCAAACTTTTCTATTAAATTCAATTTTCTTGCAATTCCTTTGTTAATTCTGTCCTTCCTTTTTCGGCCATTTTCCTACACCTATACTATTATTGCTTGTTCCATTGAAAAATCTAAAAATTGAAGATAAATTTGCAAAAAAAGTTCACTTAGGCATTTAGCTGGTTGTCTTCAGCATAATTGCAAATAACTGATATACAAAACCATGCACAAAATCAACATATTTATATTAACTTTCTATTTTTATTTTTATTCATTTAATAGTATGTAGAGTAGCTCAATAGTGCTGGTTCTTATGGTATAAAAAAAGTTTAAATTCAGACTGCTTACCTGCATATTCTGCTTTTGGAAATGAATTTAATGGAACATCTTGGGGGCACCCTTGCTTAACCCTAAATCTAGAATAAAACATAATGGGCCAGTTGCTGGGTAATCCAATTCGGAAATAATTCATGGTAAGAGTTTTATCGTTTTAATCTCTTAAGTTATGGCCCAATATTACTATCCTAGGTTTTCCCCCTTCGCGGAGGTCAATGTCGGCTCCTAGTAGCGAAACGTGATCTAAAATTGGGAGTTTTTCGGTTTTTTGAAGATAGCTCTGAGAAAACCCAACAAATAAAAAAAGTTGTTCATATAAAAGTTGTAGAGGTTTAAATTCTTCGTAAAATGATTGCCAATATGATATATTTTGATTCAACTATTCCTATACGGCCTTTTGTCAAAGTTGCACCATTTTGTCAACTTACCAAAAAAATTTCTTTTGAGTAACAACAGATTCGTTTACTGATTCCATAGTTAAAAATTATGCAAATGATATCTTTGTTGATTAATGTTATGGTTTTCAGGTAAAATATAGTTTTTTTTTTTAGTTTTTGGCTGAAAAACCATAACATTAATCAACAAAAAAAGTTTGTTTTTCTTTTCAAAAAATAATGCAGACGTGGAGTAAGAATGATTTCTGACAGAAGAAACGTTGCTACAATAAAATAATTAATAATATTGTACAATAAAATAATAACAGAAAAACGGACCTTTGTAACACTTTCCTGTTACACCCTGTATGACTCATTGGTACAAACGCGCACGTTTTGAAGGAAACGTCGGTTCGCTTTCTTGTTCACCACCCTCAATTGGGTCGTCGTCTCCAACAGTGTCGTCCACATCTACTTCGGTAGTAGGAGTATTAGTGCATGAATGCCCTCTACAATTTGCACAAATTGTTGAACATTTTATTCCTGCTTTTCTGCAACTACAAGCAGCTTTGCACGCTTTGGTGCATTTGCAGGAGCCACGCCATACTTGGTTGTTTGCCAACCCCAGTGCATGGGATTCATGGCGTTACCTAACCACATCTGTACCTGCAGTTACACCCTAAAGCAGTGTTGGCGGGCTGCCTCCAGCGTTGGAGGTAGGGAAGCCAGATTGCAAATAGGTGGAAACGTAATTCATTCATAAAGACATCACTCATTTTCGAGAGATGTTCATTTTGCACAGCCAGCCTGACAAACTTCTTCTTTCTTTGCCTGTAAAGTGATGAAGTGGTATCACAACCACTAAAGGCGTGAAGAAATATTAGAGCGTTTTTCACTTTTACTAAATGTCGGAAACTGTTAACTGAGAATATGATAATTGGTACCTTCCCTTTTCCGGGTTTCATGAAGAAAATCTTGGTTTGTGGCGAAGCTAATGCTGTGAGCATGATAAGGAGATCTGTGTCTTCGCTTATATGCTCTTGTGTAGCTTCTATAACAGTCGTGATTATGAAGTGGCTTGCTATACCAAAAAGCCCTTGCTTTCAAGCTTCTCGGTTAGCATGGCTATAAGCCTTCCTTTGTTCTGATTGTTGGAGAGAAACTGCTCCTATGTCATTGTCGCAGTCATCTACTTGTTGCATAGGACCTCTGATGCTATGTGTCTGTTAGCACGCTGTAGGCGTTGTGCTGACTTGGTGCTTTTCGCAGGTAAATCTTCTGGGTACCCGTCAAAAACAACAATACGGCGTCTTTGCTATAATGGTTCTTTATGTATTCAACGTATTTGTTGATAATTGCTTCAAAAGTTTCACCATTCTTCCAAATCATACGATGCAGGAGGAATCCTCCATCAATAATATAGGCTGCACCAAGAAGGTTGAAAATTCAAAGTATTCCCTCAACTCATTGTCATTGTTTCTTTAGCAGGGCAATTTGGCAGAAAATAGTTTTGGGATTCACGGGAAATTCTTCACTTTGGACTTGAATCCTCAGATGAGCATCACTCGATTTTTCCTATAACTTGACTTGCTCAAAGTTTTCCCGACCATGGTGTGGATAGAAGAATTTCCAATTTCAAAAACTCCGTGGCAGTTTATTGTCTCATCCCGCAGAATGCCTGTGCTGATGGACATGACAAATTCTGAAGTAGGAAATGGATCATGGGATTCAAACCAGTTCACATACTTTAGTACATCTGTATTGTCATGCAGTACTCTAGAATCCCTAGCATCGACATGTTGTTGAGAGGTGGTGGTGGATGACCTTCAACTTATTGTGAAATTTTACTAACAATGGGCATGGTGAGAATCCATTTACATAGAGTACTGTGAGAGATACCGCGACCATGACTAAGCCCCCCACTACTTGTAAGAAAATGTTTTTTCTTTTAATTTGAACCAATAAAACAAAGATTTATTAATAGTTGCTTTCTTTTAAAAGCATTTCATATCACATATAATTCATTTTAAGAGAATGGAATGTTAGAGAGGAGGAAAAGCTTCCTTTGACCACAAAGGACATATAAATCTTAGGAAATTAGAAAATTTATCACAACATTTTTGAATTTATTATTTTTACTAATCAACCTATTTGATTCTCATTGTAGCAATATTTCTGGTGCCAAAAATCATTCTCACCCCATTTCTGCTTTATTGTTTTGAAAGAAACAAACTTTTTTGGTGTATGTATAATCGATAACCTCGTTTTACCTTGCGGTGTAGAGGCTGCTGCTTTATGTGCTTGCATCTGGCGGTACAATGCTCAACTTGCCCCCCCGGATTCGGGATACAAAATTGGAGCGCGCCTTTTGTGCTTTTTTTGGTACGTTGACAAAATAGCGCTACTTTGACAAAAGCCCGTACAGGTATAGCTCGAACAAAATATATCATATTGGTACTTATTTTGCGCAGAATTTAACACTCTACAACTTTTACATGAACCACTTTTATAATTTATTGTGTTTTTTCTGAGTTATCTTCAAAAAATCGAAAAACGCCCAATTTTAGGTCATGTTTTTGCTCCTAGGAGCCGACGCTGACCTCCGGGGAGGGGGAAAACGTAGTATAGTAATAATGGGAGATAAGTGATTAAAGCGATAAAACCTTTATCATGAATTATTTCCGAATTGTGTTACTTTTTACTCCCCAGCAACTGACCTATAAATAGTAAGTTGATCAATTTTAAAGAGTTCCCAACAAAGAAACAATACTGTATCTGTATTTTATGCCCTGAGACCTGTTATGCAGTAACCAAAATAACTACTGTTTGCTTTTATTTACATTAAGAATTTTAACTAAATAATATGAATGAGAAATACAATGTAACGCTGGATCTAGAAAGTTAAATAGAGGGTTAAGTGGTAGAGCAGCTTGCAGAATTATTATTATGATTTAATGACAATCTGCTTTTGTTCCAGATGTGAAGATATCAAACTTCCTTTGGCTCATATATTTAAAAAAAAAAGTTCAAACAAACATAATCACCATTAAATAAGAAACTATGGAAAATAAGCCTTGTACTTCTGCAGGAACTTCATCATGCATGCTGCAGAACATGAATCGCAATGAAAGTTTTGGTAAGCTATCTATTAAACAAGAAGTCATCGAATTAAAGGATGAAAATTATGAAAACCAAACATTTGACAAAAATAACTTAAATACTGCTTGTAGTGAAGAGAAATCTTATAGTTGCTCGATTTGTGAATACAGAACAGCAACGAAAAGTAGTTTAGTTACACATGTGAAGAATCATTCAGGAGAAAAGCCATATTGTTGCTCGGTTTGTGAATACCAAACGGCACGTAAAAGTCATTTAGTTAGACATGTGAAGAATCATACAGGAGAAAAGCCATACAGTTGCACTGTTTGTGAATACAGAACAGCATATAATAATAATTTAGCTATACATATGAAAACTCATACAGGGGAAAAGCCATACAGTTGTTCTGTTTGTGGATACAGAACAGCAATGAAAAGTAGTTTAGTTACACATGTGAAGAACCATATAGGAGAAAAACCATACAGTTGTTCTGTTTGTGAATACAGAACATCACGTAAGAGTAATTTAGTTACACATGAGAAGAATCATATAGGAGAAAAGCCGTATAGTTGCTCGATTTGTGCATACAGAACCACACTGAAGGGTAATTTAGTTAGACATGTGAAGAATCATTCAGGAGAAAAGCCATACAGTTGCTTTGTTTGTGAATACAGAACATCACATAAGAGTAATTTAGTTACACATGCGAAGAATCATATAGGAGAAAAGCCGTATAGTTGCTCGATTTGTGCATACAGAACCACACTGAAGGGTAATTTAGTTAGACATGTGAAGAATCATTCAGGAGAAAAACCATACAGTTGTTCTGTTTGTGAATACAGAACAGCAACGAAAAGTAGTTTGGTTACACATGTGAAGAATCATTCAGGAGAAAAGCCATATTGTTGCTCGGTTTGTGAATACCAAACGGCACAAAAAAGTCATTTAGTTAGACATGTGAAGAATCATACAGGAGAAAAGCCATACAGTTGCACTGTTTGTGAATACAGAACAGCATATAATAATAATTTAGCTATACACATGAAAACTCATACAGGGGAAAAGCCATATAGTTGTTCTGTTTGTGGATACAGAACAGCAATGAAAAGTAGTTTAGTTACACATGTGAAGAACCATATAGGAGAAAAACCATACAGTTGTTCTGTTTGTGAATACAAAACAGCAGTGAAAAGTCATTTAGTTGCTCATATTAAAACTCATACAGGAGAAAAGTCATACAATTGCTCAGTTTGTGAATACAAAACAGCATATAAAAGTCATTTAGTTAAACATCTGAGGACCCATACAGGAGAAAAGCCATACAATTGCTTAGTTTGTGAATACAAAACAGCAGTTAAAAGTACTTTGGTTCAACATATGAAAACTCATACAGGAGAAAAGCCATACAGTTGCATTGTTTGTGAATACCGAACATCACGTAAGAGTAGTTTAGTTACACATGAGAAGAATCATATAGGAGAAAAGCCGTATAGTTACTCGGTTTGTGTATTCAGAACAGCATATAATAATAATTTAGCTATACATATGAAAAAACATACAGGAGAAAAGTCGTACAATTGCTCAGTTTGTGAATACAAAACAGCATATAAAAGTCATTTAGTTAAACATCTGAGGACCCATACAGGAGAAAAGCCATACAATTGCTTAGTTTGTGAATACAGAACAGCAGTTAAAAGTACTTTGGTTCAACATATGAAAACTCATACTGGAGAAAAGCCATATAGTTGCTCAGTTTGTGAATACAGATCAGCATTTAAGAGTAGTTTAGTTCAACATGTGAAGAATCATACAGGGGAAAAGCCGTACAGTTGCTCGATTTGTGAATTCAGAACAGTATATAAGAGTAATGTAGCTATACATATGAGGACACATACAGGATAAAAGCCGTACAATTACAGTTTGTTAATATGGAACAACACAAAAGAGTAGATTAGTTAGACATATGAAGAATCATACAGCAGAAAAACCATATACTGGTGTTGGTGAATAAAAAGTAACAAGCTTTCAACTTCGCTGGTGCTGCAACCTAGAGTGTTGGTTACAAAATTCAAAATTACTTCTGCTATTGTTGGTTTATCTGCATCAGGTCTTATGCCCGTTTGCACCACTCTCCCTTAACTTTTAAGTGACACTTAAAATTTAAGTTGACAGATATTTCATTGCAACAGATTTTAAGGTAGACTTATGTCTCTTAAGTTGCACTTTTAAGTTCCAAAACCCTGTGACTTAAGGTTCCACTTAACCTAAAAGAGAAAGGTTCCACTTAACCTAAAAGAGACATTTTAAAACCACACCAGTTGACGGCTTTACTATTATTTATTACGAAAAACCTTTGAAAATGGAAATTTTTTTATTCACATTCTGCAATTTTCTGGTATACGAACAATTGTGTGTCCCCCATAAACCAGCCGCTAATAGGCTTGAGATACTATGCAACTGGTTCTCGCTTATTAGCTGTAGGTGATTTTGGTGGCATGCATGTGTCAACAGCATGCAGGATAATTAAAAGAGTATCCGAAGCTGTAGCAGAACTGTCTCGGAGATATATCAAGTTTCCATCAACTGTAGCGGAAATAAGGCAGAAACAACAGAAATTTTTGAAACTGCTGCTTTTCCTAGAGTGGTGGGCACAGTAGATGGAACGCATATCAATATTCAGTCACCCGGTAAGAAATTTTACAAATTAGTATTTTTTAACCTCAATATTTTTATTTTAGGTGGTGAAGATGCAGAAGTATACAGAAATTACAAAGGATACTTTTCAATAAATGTGCAAGCTATGTCAAATGCAGATTTAAAATTTTTAAATATTGTGGCGAGGTGGCCTAGATCTGTGCATGACGTCACACTTTTTAATGGATGTGCACTACGTGCTGAATTTGAGCCTGGCATGTACCCAAACTGTCTTTTGTTAGGTATATATTATGATGGAATAAATATGGATTATTTTTTTCGAATATTTTAAAATTTATACATTACATATGTTTCAGGTGACGGTGAGTATAACATTCGGCCATATCTCCTAACACCACTTTTAAACCCTGCCACACACGAGGCGAACAGCGCTACAATGAATCGCATATAAGAACTCTGAATATAATCGCGCGTACATTTGGTGTGTGGAAGAGACGCTTTCCTGTAATGGCATATGGATGTCACTTGACAGTGAATAATGTTTTAACTGGCATCGTGGCAACAGCAGTACTGCACAATATTGCGAGGGATATGGGGGAGGAAGAGCCACCGCTTCCAGAAGATTTTCAACCAGAACTGTTGGACAACATGACAGAGCGAGGGCAGATGCCACATGTTCCGCAAGGAAATGGTGGAGGATTTGATGTCAGAAATACATTATTAAATACATATTTCAGTAATATGTAATTATACGTACTATTTATTAAGAGAAAATATAACCAATTTATTACATTTTTTTAAATTTGTTGCTCTTTATAACCTACCATAATATTAAAAAGTTTATGAATAAATTATAATTTAACATATCATAATAATTAAGATACTTATAAATAACCTGTAATATAAACTAACATTATAAAAATACCTAATGAATAACCTATCTTAATAATAAAAAAAGCTATGATTACATGTCATTTAATTGTTTCATTGTAATTTGAATTTCTAATTCTAAACTTTGTCGCAACTCACTTTCTTTTCGTTGGTCTTTTAGTAGTTCAAGCTGCACTCGAGCATACTCAATCTTAATATCTGCCAATTCGTCATACTTTTTTGATAAATTTGTGGAATTGAGTGTGCTCGCCACCAGTCGTCTTCTGGCAGTCCAGCTTTGGGATACTGACGCCGTTTCCTTTAATTTGTTTGCAGTTGGCGTCTGCAAATCAGAAGCCTTATAGTTGCCCCAGTCTATGTTTCTCGATTTGCTGCTGGACGGCTGCCGACTATCGACCTGTAAGGACAATACAGGCATTAATAAATATCAAAAGCAACTTAAATATTTATAAGGCATTATAGTAATGTTGAAACTTACTTCTAATATCTCTATATTATTGACATTGGCTCCAGGCTCGCTGGTTCCGCAACTTCTTCCGTTTGCAAACAGTCGGAATCAATTTGGTTTTTTAAAGCAAATACAGTTTTTTTGTTCATCAAACGTTAACGTTAACTCTTCGTTATCGTCCTTCCTTCGCTTGCCATCATACTCTTTGCCAGTTTTCAGAATCATAATTTTTCATCGGCTACTGTTTTTCTGATACTTCTTTTCTGATTGTCATATGCTTTTTTCAGCGATTCAGGTGCTCGGTATGTCCCTGAGGGTGAACCTGAATTAAAAATTTCAATAATTGCCTTCCAAGCATTTTCTTTTTCCTTTCATGTGACGGCGTCAGTCTTTTTACATTCAATAACATGACTGAATTGTCCTATAATGTTTAATAAAACATTTATTTCGGTAATTATTTACTTTAGCTTGAAACGCTTAAATTGCAACTTTTGGAAGCGGTTTTGCACTATCCTTATGGGTTACAACCTGCTGAACTCAAATCTGTTGTCGCAAAAGGCGAAAAATATATATTTTCAACGAGTAAATACCAAACTAAAATGTACCTTAACTAACACAATTGATATTTCCAGCGATAGCTATGTTGCCAACTGTCGTTAAAATACCCTAAACGGTGTGGCACAGCCACAACGAGTATAAAAGTATAGAGGCCTCTAGTAAATACTTTGGCTAAAATGCAGTATCATAGACCACTTCTGTCTCATGCCCAGGAGCTATTTTAGGTTAGCTGCAGTTTAAGATTTGTGTGTAATTCTTCTTCTTCTTCAGCCTGTGTTCATCCACTCCTGAATGTAGGCCTCTCTCAGTTCCTTCCATGCCTGCCTGTCCGTTGCCTTCCGAAACCAGTCTCTTCCTGCTGTCTTCTTAATGTCGTCTAGCCATCTTTTTTGTGGCCTTCCTATACTTCGTTTGGATGTTCTCGGGCGCCAGTGTACGATTTTATGTGTCCATCTAGCTGGGTCTTGTCGTGCGACGTGTCCCACCCAGTTCCATTTTAGTTGAGATATGCGTCGCATAATGTCAGGGACTTTTGTTTTTCTGCGGATTTCGTTGTTTCTTACCCTGTCTCTTAGCGTGAGTCCAAGCATGGCCCTTTCCATTGACCTTTGCGTAGTTCTTAATCTATTTGCACTTTTTGTTGTGAGCGTTATTGTTTCTAGTCCATACGTGGTGACAGGGAGAATGCACGTTTCGTATACCTTTCGCTTTAGGTTGATAGGGATGTCTGGGTTTTTAACGATGTATCCCAACTTCCCGAATGCAGCCCAACTCATTCCAATCCTTCGATTTACCTCGGCTGTTTGGTTTTCTTTTCCTAATTTAATGAGGTGCCCCAGGTATATATATTCGGGTACATTTTCGATGGTCTGGTTATCTATTTCGAAGTGCACTTGGTTTGGACTCATTATTTTGGTCTTGTTCGAGTTTATCTTCATCCCCACACTTTTTGATACTTCATTTAGGTCTTTCAGCATGGCTTCAAGTTCGTTTATGTCTGTGCTGATGAGAACTATGTCGTCTGCGAAACGTAAATGACTTAAGTAGGCGCCATCGATGTTTATACCTTTTGTATCCCAGGAAAGCTTTTTAAATACATCTTCCATTGCTAGAGTAAATAGCTTTGGTGAGATCGTATCTCCTTGACGTACGCCCTTTTCGACAGGGATCTTATTTGTGGTCATGTCTTCATTGATCTTTACATGGAATGAAGCAGTTTGGTATATATAACTTATAAGGTTGGAGTACCGCGAATCAATTCTTGCTCCATCCATCGCTTGTAGGATCGCCCAGGTTTCGATCGAATCGAATGCTTTGTGGTAGTCGACAAATGCTAAGTGGAGAGGAATATTATATTCAGTACATTTTTCTATAAGTGTTCGGAGTGATTGTAGATGATCTATAGTCCCGAAGCCCTTTCGGAATCCTGCTTGTTCCACAGGCTGGTAAAAATCGAACTTATTTGTTAATCGGTTTGTTACTATTTTAGTTAGTATTTTATATAAGTGAGATAGCAAACTTATTGGTCGATAGTTTTCTATATTTGTCTTATCGCCTTTTTTGAACAATATGATGACTTCAGAGTTTTGCCATTTTGTTGGTATTTTTCCCTCTTCGAGGCATTTATTTAGTAAAGTTCTTCCAGCCTCCAATACCGTTTCACCTCCCATCTTTAGAATTTCGCAAGTAATCTGGTCTTCCCCCGGAGCTCTCCGATTTTTCATTTGTTGCAAGGCATTTCTGATTTCTGCGTTGTCTATTTCGGGTATTTCCTCTGATCCTATATTTATAAGGATGTTTTTTCGATTTTCTGGTCTTTTTATAGTTTAGGTATATAAGTTCTTGTAGAATTTTTCTATGAAAGTAATGATTTCTGTTTTATCTGTTATTATAGTTCCTTCCAAGTTTTTCATTTTAATGATGTTCGTTTTGCTCTTTGACATTTTTGACCTTAGGACTTTCATATTACAATTTTCTTCTATGGTGTTTTGGATCATTTGCGTGTTGTGGGTTCTTATGTCTTTCCGAATTTCCTTCCGAATGATCTTGTTTAGCTCGTTGTATTTATTTGAATGTCGATCTGTTTTTCGTCGTTTGTCCATAAGTGCAATTGTGTTTTTGCTTATTCTGTTTTGTTTTTGTTTCTTACTTCGAGTACAGATCTTTTTCGTGGAGACTTGGATAGCTTTAGTAATTTTTTCCGAAATTTGATTTAGTTCTGCGTTTTTAAGAAGCTGTAATGGTTCTAGTCTATTTCGAAGTTCTTTTTGGTATTCCTCTTTGTTTTCCGTTATTTGTTCTGTTATTAAGTGGCTGCTAGTCTTTGAGATCAGTTTTTTCCTTTCTGCCTTTGTGTTAACCAGGACGGTAGCTCTTACTAGTCTATGATCGCTACCAGTGTGGAATTTATTTAAGGTTGATACATCTGTGACTATTTTTGGTTTGTTGGTCAGTATATAATCGATTTCGTTTTTAGTCTTGTTGTCAGGACTTTTCCATGTCCACTTTCTCTGTATTGGTTTTCTGAAAAAGGTATTCATGCAGTACAGGTTTTCACTTCGCAAATAATTTACTAACATTTCACCTCTGTTGTTTCTCGTACCCAAACCAAAATGTCCAATATTATTTATGCTGTCGTTGTTCTTCTTTCCGACTTTTGCATTAAAATCTCCTATGATGATTGAAAAGTGTGCCTTTTCCAGCTGTCTTACTTTTGTAACATCTTCGTAAAATTGTTCGATATCTTCATCGCTCGATGCGCTGGTAGGTGCGTATGCTTGGATTACTTGTAGATTATACTTTTCTGTTATTTTTATCATAACGTATATTACTCTATTCGATATTGAGTGCATCTTTGTAATCAGGTGTTTCAAGTTTTTGTTGATGAGGAGTGCCACGCCTCCATTTTGTGAATTTGTATCGCTGTTTTTTTGGTATAGTACGTGTCCTGTTTTTCTTACAGTACATTTTTCTCCTGGTTGTCTGGTTTCGCAAATTCCAAGAATATCCCATTTAATTTGTTTGAGTTCTTCTTCCAGTTCTTCTACGTGATCATCTGTTCTCATTGTACGAATGTTGTATGTACAAATGAGGATTTTCTTCTTGTGATGTTTTTCTTTAGTTTTAAGTTTCAGGCTTTGGTTTACATTTACAGTCGAATTTTTGCCTCCCCCAGAATCCGTGAGGCTGACTGACAAGTCAGTGTAGGATTGTGAGCTTCTAGCTCTACCCACCTGGGGTACTTTCATTGTTGAATTCGACATTTGCATAAAATATTTGAGAGGATAGTAGGCTTTGAAACGCCGCGCTTGCCATTGCGTGTTGGCGAGTGTTTGGTAGTCAGATTTCCCTGACCGTGGTCGCTGCCGTTGATCCTTGGATTCTTCCGCCACCGATCCTAGGACATCTCCCCAACCTTAGAGATATCCATCCTACTGAGCCCTTTCTTCACATCGTGTAGTGGCCTCAGCAGAACCCCCTTCTCTCGTATGCTTGCTGACTCTGCCTTCCGCTGGGGTTCCAACCACAACCTCCAGCAGAGTTGCTCAGCGCATCGGGGCCCACCATCGTGAAGGTGAGAGCGGAGTTGGGATGGAGAGGCTAGAGAGTATCTCTTGTTGATACTCTTGTATTGCGCTTCACATCCCCTTGGGCCCCGTGTGTAATTAGTACCCACTAAAAGGTTGTGGCCTACTGTACTGGAGTTTTCCCTCATTCTATCTATTTATTTTAAATGAATGGGTGCCGCCCCTGATGTTTTTGAGCTTTAGTAACATATTTGAGCTACAGTCTGCGTTGCATACGCACCGAAATAAAATGACGTGTTTATGTCATTTCGCCGGTGATTTTCGTGTTTTTCGGAATTTCTGATGGATTTTTGTAAGTTTTGGATTTAAAAACGCCTTTCCGCCGACTTCTCTGTACTTACTTTTTGTTCTACATGACCTTTTTCTAGGGATTCCAAAAAAACCCGGATTTTAGCGTTTCATGCTAAAGTAAACTGTTACCTTTGTTTCTTCGCTAGTGTAGTTTGCACTATGTTGGCGCTTCTTTGCATCCATCCTAAAAATACAGAAAGCTATTAGCTTGTGAATGAAAGAGGTTATCATAAAAGCGCAGAAAACCTATTCAATTACAGTACAGAGTATCAATTTTAAAAATACTTGCTATCCACAAATCTCTGGGAATAAAATGAGAACAAAAATTTCAATAGCTGCTTTCGCATTACACATTAGAGTACTCTGGAGTGCACCAGAGCAAGTTACCTCGCGTTCGAATTACAACATAATTTTTGGAGTAACTAACGCTAGTCTTCCTTCCCCTGCCCCCTTAAGCCCCATGAAAATTTGCGGTGCAACAAGCCCTGGCATGCGCTGTTGTGTTGTTTAGAATCAGCAAAAGCAAATTAGTTAGGTTATGTATTTGACGCGAGAGTAACCTAACGTCTGTTCGAATTACAAAGCAACTCGCCCCAGAGTAATTCACCCCAGAGTCAATTGCACCAGTGCTAGTTGCACTCAATTCGAAAGCAGCTAATATCACCATATATTTAGAGAACTATATTGCTAGCCGCTGAGTTGGGGGGTCACGAACAAGTGAGACAGACAACCGGCTCTTCAATGTATATGGTGAGCTGTTCGCAAGCGCGTCGGCGTCATCCGTGCGGTGGGGGAAGTGAACCTCCCAGTCAAGTTTAAAATTCGCTTCTAAAGGCGGAGTACGAACTCTCAGGCATGCGCACGAGACGCGTTATACTCAAAGTGCGACTATGTCGGCGCCGTAATGTTTTCGGCCGTTCCGAGGCCCTACTAGCAATATAGTAAGTAATACATATATGAATATCACTAACCATAAACGCTCTACTACCTTCCCTCGCTGAATCAACAATAATGATACTTCCAATTTGACTTGACGATTTTGACATTAACGACACGACCACCGTTGTAGCATGAAAAATTCCCAACATTTAGCAGTGTTGTCAGATTTAAATATTACTTATTTCCTTAAGAGGATGCGGTGCAATACTCCTTAAAATTAAGTTGCCCTTAATTTTAAGTGACACTTTACTAAGGCCGAGGTTGAAGGTGAAGTGGTGCAAACGGGCACAATGGAACTACGCTACCAGTTGTTCGCAGTCTATTGTGCAAGTTTAAAACTGATTTGTGTATTAGATGTCTTCAACCAGGAAGCTGTGCAGCATAGGCCCTTTCTGCAGCTCTAGCCCAAAAATTATGTGGATGTTAGCAACTACAAAGAACTGCATTTTTTTTACTTTTGTCAAACTTATAAACTCTTAACATTTGTAGGTAGAATTTTTTTTATGTGGAATGAAAAGACTTAATAGCAATGTTGTCAAGAGTACTTAAAAATGTTTGTTTCTGAGTTAGTGTTCAATATAATTAAAGAAAACTTCAATTATTTACTCATAAATAAATAAACATGAAATCCAATTGTCAGGGTTTTTTTCTGTGTTATTATAACAGCTACACCGTTTCTGTTTGAAATGTTAGGGTCAATTTTAAGTCTATTTTGATCACTTTGTGTGAGGAAAGAATTTTCAAGCAGCCTGTATATCATTGAAATGGGAAGAAATCCTTTTTCTTATGAAGCCACATCCAACTATGAGTTCCATATAAAAAAATGAAACTATAGAATAGGTAATTGAAAGTTTGAAACTTGTTTTGAAAAATTGACTACGCCACTGCACTCTATCAAAAAAGTGCCCGAGGAAGGTAAAACAATTTTTCTCTATTTTCATAAATAAGCGCGATATATCCCCATAATGAAAAGGCGAAAAAGCAAACTTTTGTTTATAACTCGAAAACAAAAGGCAATAGCCAATTTTGGTTTTTGCCATTAAGCTTTTCTCGAAAAAGGAAATCGAGGATGAGATTGAATTTTTTCATATCTCCCATAGTTGCTGAAATTCGCGATCAAAACAGAGATTTTCCCACCCTGTACAGAGTAAGTACACAATTGCAAAGCCGCCAAACAGTTTTGTGACGCCCTGATTGTACCGTGACGTCAGCTGTCAGAGAGGCGACATTAGCAGCTACTTCCCTCCAGTATTTGTGGTAATGTTACATAAGAGTATTAAAAGATTAACACAGGCCAGCCCAATTTGCTGCGCAGCAGTTCTCAGGCTTCTAGTTTAAGGTAACATGATACAGGGCATGTGTGCAGTTTGGGCGATAAGCGTTTCCTTCAGGCTGAGTTGTGAAGATGTCGCAAGTGCAAAGGAGTGCACTTCATAAACGAATAAATACATACGTGAATCGTGAAGCCGCGTTCTTAAGCATCAAATCCCAACGGCGGATTTCGATGCAGTTTAAGGTTCACATCTTAAAGACAGTTATTTTGGCATCTTTTTGAAGGTGTTTAAAAATAAATGTATTTCAGATATAGTAATGATCCTATTATTATTTGATGAGTAGAGCTGGTAGAAACCAGCTAATGCTCGTAGATTATACATTCTTCACTTGCGTTTAGGAATCGCTGTTTATTATAAGATATAATCCTGTTTTTCTTTGTTGTTTTACATGTATGTATTTAGAATGTTAACATATCTGTGATTATTTGTGTAAACAAATTGACTTGAACTGCCGCTCGTCCATTTCCATTACAGAATCTGTAAACATAGTGTATGTCGGCGTATTCTTCATTTGAAATAATGAACATAATGTACTTTTAAGCTAATTTCAATGTAACACAAATCAAAATACACTGAATTAAATATAGTGACGTTTCCTGTCAAAATGAATAACAATTGATGAATCACAGCCACCCTGACTTTTATAATAACAGCGAATTCAAATGCGGTGCATTAGTAGTTTTCTAAAACTTCAACTGCTTGCAGCACAATTACGATAGAGTTTTGGACATATGTTCATTAGACGTTTTTGACTTGAAATTGCTTGGGCAACATATCCTTTAATTATAGCAATCATGTCATGGGACATCCTGTATGAACGATGTTTGATTTGTGTAGGCAACCTGAAAACATTTTCCATTCTTTAAAAATTATTCATGGATTGTTAGATATGTAACTTTGCCAAATGTATAATTTACAAAATAGGCACGATCCCAATGCCTAGACTCAGATTGAAATCATCTTATTTTACTTAACATTAAACTGTAACCGTAGGGTGGAAAAACAAAAACACATTTATTACATTAGTATTTTATTTTACTACAAAATATTGCACTCCTACATCACACTTATAACAATAAAAATTACTCAAATACAAAATTTTGTTTTCGTTTTTTTTTCAGGGGCAAAGCGCTGTCTTGCAAATCGAAACCACTCGCTTCCTATACTTTCAAATTTCTTTTCTTTTAATGATGCATACGTCGTGCATCCTGCTTCTGAAATTGCAAATGAAATATAATGCTTTTCATTTTTAGTATTTGGCAGTTTATTCTCGGTAATATTACAACAACGCATTGATAATATATTGTTTACAACAATGATTAATAACACTTTCTCATATAAACCTTTTGAGACTGAAGCCAGGTGCTATTTATATTTAACTCAATTTTACATTTTCTGTGGTGCATTTGGTAGCCCTTTATAAATGTACCAGTGCCACAGTGTTTCATTAATAATTTTGGCTTTTACTTTTACTGGATAACGCTATAAAATGTGACTGAGACATTTTAAAGCCCCTGTCCCACTAAAAACATTGATAAACAGTTTTATTAACAGGATTTTGATAGTATGACAGCCCACAGTTTTATAAAAATTACATCACCAAATTATCTGTTTAAGACGTCTGTATTTTGATGACGTCACGTAAAAGATTTTTATAAAAACTTTCGAAATAGAACGATTTCTATAATTTTTGATAAGTTTAAAAGGAGATTTATAAGACAAAATTAAAGTTATCTAAAATTTTTAGTTTGATAAATAAAAATCGTATTGTCATAACATTTGATTAATAATTAATAATATATAAAAATTATACGTTTCGCCAGTTATGTTGGCTTCATCAGTAATACAAGGCAAAAAAGAAAATTTACTAAGCGATTAGAGTTTTGATTACACTGCTGAAATATAAAATAAATAGATTAGCAAACACACTATTATATTTCCTTATTTTGCATACTTACTTGATATTTGTGGTTGAAGAGCACTGTTTTCTCGCCTCTGCTATCCTGTCGTTCCACCAGTAGGCATATCTCCTCACGCGTGCCTTTGTTCTTTTTGGCAGTGTCTGGTCGCATGTGGTTTGTAGTTGTTGAACAAGGTCTTCTGGTGTTATTTCCTGTTGTGTTCGTTCTTGTTCCTCTATGTTTTGATCTAACTTTGTTGCAAAGTATTCCATTGCCTCCGGCTTCAACTTCCATCCGTGCGAAACATCTTGGTATCCAGTCGTGTTCATTCCATTACTTTGTTTTTCCACTTCGTAATATATGTTTCTGTGGTCGCTCAGATTTTCTATTTCCATCACCCTCCAATTTCGCACCCTTCTGCTAATGTTTGAAGTACAAAATGTTATATCTATGCAAGAGGACCTGTCTCCCTTTTGGTATGTAGGTATCTCCCCCGTGTTGAGGATTTGCAGATCGTCTGCAGCTAACCAATCTGCTAGGATTTTCCCTCGCCTGTCTTCTACGGTAGAGCCCCACAGTTTTGATTTCGCATTAAAATCACCTCCGATAAGTATCTTGCGACTACCTTGTGTGTGTATATTTTGCCGCAGATCGTTTAGTATTGTTTTGTACTGGTCGTCATGTATGTTTGGTGAGCAGTAACAGCTGTATAGTACCATGTCCCCCATGCTTATCCAGACAAAGTCATCTCCACATCCGCTTTTGGTGATCCTTTTATTTCCTTTATTCATTCCCGGATAGTTTCTTATTGCTGCGTTCTTTTTTTTGCTGTAGAACCATTGTCCCTTCTCGATGTGTTTAATGTTTGGTTCTGACACAGCAACAAGATCAATTTGCATTTCCAGCGCAGTCTGCGATAGCAGGTCATGCGCGGGGCCGCTTCTGTTTAAATTTGTTTGGATAAGTTTTAGGTCCATGTTAAAAATGCAACTGACTGTTAGGTTGCTCCGCATTTGGTATCTTGTTTAGGGATTTAGATTTTTTGTGTTCTGTTGTGGCTCGTAGTTTTCTCACTTCCACTCGGTATTTATCACATTTCATGGAGTCTGCTTGGTGGCCTTCTACTTCACATACGTAGCAGTATGGCTGGTTTGTACATGCAGTTGCAGAATGTCCTTTTTTATTGCATTTGAAGCAGGTATCTTCCATTGTTCTCCTGTCACTTGTGCATTCTCTTTTCGTATGCCCATAAGATAAACAGTTGTGACATTTTGTAGGAACTAATATCTCGCTTATCTTACATCTTTGCCAGCCGATATTAATTTTCCCTATTCTAATCAATTGTTCTGCCTTTCTTTTCGGTAAGCTCACTGTAGCTACCATAGCATCGCCTCTTCTTGTGCCTTTCAGTGTGTTCACTTTTATGTCTCTTTTGTCTAATATTTCCATTTCAGGTATACACTCTATTGCTTTCTGTATCTCTTCTTCTATTGTCCCTTCCACCAGATCCCTAATTACTACAACTTTTCTTGGAGGGCCTGTTTCTGCCGCTGTTGCATTTTCTTTAAGGCTTTCCAATGCTTTTTCTTTGAACAACTTAACTGCCCCGTCCTTCTGTTCTTTCATCGTTATTCTTACATTTTCAGCTTTTGTTTTTCTAATATTCTGGATTTGGATCCCTATCTCGTCAATTCTGATTTCTTCTCGCATCGTTTTTAATATATTTGCGTAGGAACTGGTCTGGTTTGAAGGTTTTATTTCCAGTGTTCTTTGTGTCGGTCTCGGTATAATCCAGTCCCTATTTTTATCCTCCGTTTTCTTGAGCTGTTGGTACCTTTTTCTGTTAACAGCCCAGGTCATTTCGGTACGACTACCTTGTAAGGTACATTCTGTCATTTTCCTCATCCGTATGACGTCGTTTGCGGTAGTGTCGGCAATGACTATTTTTCTGCCTCCTCTTCTTTCCAGAATATTTTTCAGATTCCTAAAGGTGTTGAACATCCTTTCTTCGTTCTTTTCTACGTCATCGAGAGTCCAGCCTTCTTTTTTTGTTTCGACTCCCAGTAGATAAAGTCTACTTACGACTTCTTCTCGTTCTTCTGTTTCCTCGGCGTTTGTTATAAAACTTTTATTTTCTAGATACATGATCTTGCCATATTCTAGCGATTGCCTTTCTAGTAGGGTCTTAATCTGCGGATATTGCTCGGTATATGTTCTTATGAGACCATTTGTTTCCTTTTTGTACGCGTCTATGATAATCGCCTTTTCATACTCTTCGTTGTATCTTGTGGGTTTATTTTGTTCTAATTTTGTGTTCGTGTATACCTTCTCGTCCCAATCCATCTGCACGATGCTTTTGTAGCTTCCGTACTCCATGTTTTCGAAGAGGTTTACACTGTCATCGTCCGTTTGCGTGGCTATTTCTCTTGTGTTCACTGCTAGTGTAGGCGTGCTTTGTTCGTTTTCCTTTATTGTTTGCGTTTCGGCTTCTACCACGAGTTTGTCTCTATCATATGTAGCACGTACTTTTCTCCAGCCAATTTTGTATGTCCTCGGCCATCAGCTGTTCCATTAAGTTCCTTAAGTTAATTGAGGCTTCTTTTATTTCCTTCTTTATGTTGTAGGCCGAGATATGTTCTTGTAATGTGTCTATATTCTTTTGCATTTTTTTAATTACTCTCTTATAGATCTGTGCATTTTTCAGTCTTTGCTCACTTTCTCTCGATTGTGATTCGATAGTGGGACTTCCTTTCATTTTTCGCTTTTTATATACTCTTGCGTCTACCACCGTTTCTGGTCCTTTCCCATCTTCCGCGTCCTCATTGTCGACGTGGATCGCTCTTCTGTCATCGTTTTCTTCTGGTTCATTGTTTCCCTCGATGAGCCATTTGCTAAGTGAACCACTTGCACCGGGGGGCGGGGATTTAGTCAATCTAGTTCTCCTTTCAAACTTATCCATTAGCTGCCTTTCTAGCTGTTCTCGTTCCTTTATCTCTATTTCGGTCTCCGATTCCATATTAGGATGGTCCATTTCCAAAGGTTGGGGGTATAAAAGGGGAGGTAGGAAAAAAGGGGGTATTTTCATGTGGACGTAAAGCCGCAGTCTCACAAAAACGTTTGCCACCACTCCCGTCCAAATCGGCCTTCTGGTTCAGAAGTTATGGGCTATTACAGGTGAAGGGAGGGGAATTCGGGGATTTTGGTGGGCGTTTATGGGGGGGTCGTGGGTCACCAGCACTTTCGAACAAAAGTTCAAAAAAGGTGGTGGGAGGGGTAATAGTGGTGGGGGGAGGGGGTAAAAGTCTCAATCGGTTAGAACTACCGCGTTCTTGCCTTCCCGAGCCAACAGGGTGGCAGAAGCAAGAGGAGCTACACGCTTTACGCTTGTCGTCTGTCTGTCTGTCTGTCTGTCTGTCTGTCTGTCTGTCTGTCTGTCTGTCTGTCTGTCTGTCTGTCTGTCTGTCTGTCTGTCTGTCTGTCTGTCTGTCTGTCTGTCTGTCTGTCTGTCTGTCTGTCTGTCTGTCTGTCTGTCTGTCTGTCTGTCTGTCTGTCTGTCTGTCTGTCTGTCTGTCTGTCTGTCTGTCTGTCTGTCTGTCTGTCTGTCTGTCTGTCTGTCTGTCTGTCTGTCTGTCTGTCTGTCTGTCTGTCTGTCTGTCTGTCTGTCTGTCTGTCTGTCTGTCTGTCTGTCTGTCTGTCTGTCTGTCTGTCTGTCTGTCTGTCTGTCTGTCTGTCTGTCTGTCTGTCTGTCTGTCTGTCTGTCTGTCTGTCTGTCTGTCTGTCTGTCTGTCTGTCTGTCTGTCTGTCTGTCTGTCTGTCTGTCTGTCTGTCTGTCTGTCTGTCTGTCTGTCTGTCTGTCTGTCTGTCTGTCTGTCTGTCTGTCTGTCTGTCTGTCTGTCTGTCTGTCTGTCTGTCTGTCTGTCTGTCTGTCTGTCTGTCTGTCTGTCTGTCTGTCTGTCTGTCTGTCTGTCTGTCTGTCTGTCTGTCTGTCTGTCTGTCTGTCTGTCTGTCTGTCTGTCTGTCTGTCTGTCTGTCTGTCTGTCTGTCTGTCTGTCTGTCTGTCTGTCTGTCTGTCTGTCTGTCTGTCTGTCTGTCTGTCTGTCTGTCTGTCTGTCTGTCTGTCTGTCTGTCTGTCTGTCTGTCTGTCTGTCTGTCTGTCTGTCTGTCTGTCTGTCTGTCTGTCTGTCTGTCTGTCTGTCTGTCTGTCTGTCTGTCTGTCTGTCTGTCTGTCTGTCTGTCTGTCTGTCTGTCTGTCTGTCTGTCTGTCTGTCTGTCTGTCTGTCTGTCTGTCTGTCTGTCTGTCTGTCTGTCTGTCTGTCTGTCTGTCTGTCTGTCTGTCTGTCTGTCTGTCTGTCTGTCTGTCTGTCTGTCTGTCTGTCTGTCTGTCTGTCTGTCTGTCTGTCTGTCTGTCTGTCTGTCTGTCTGTCTGTCTGTCTGTCTGTCTGTCTGTCTGTCTGTCTGTCTGTCTGTCTGTCTGTCTGTCTGTCTGTCTGTCTGTCTGTCTGTCTGTCTGTCTGTCTGTCTGTCTGTCTGTCTGTCTGTCTGTCTGTCTGTCTGTCTGTCTGTCTGTCTGTCTGTCTGTCTGTCTGTCTGTCTGTCTGTCTGTCTGTCTGTCTGTCTGTCTGTCTGTCTGTCTGTCTGTCTGTCTGTCTGTCTGTCTGTCTGTCTGTCTGTCTGTCTGTCTGTCTGTCTGTCTGTCTGTCTGTCTGTCTGTCTGTCTGTCTGTCTGTCTGTCTGTCTGTCTGTCTGTCTGTCTGTCTGTCTGTCTGTCTGTCTGTCTGTCTGTCTGTCTGTCTGTCTGTCTGTCTGTCTGTCTGTCTGTCTGTCTGTCTGTCTGTCTGTCTGTCTGTCTGTCTGTCTGTCTGTCTGTCTGTCTGTCTGTCTGTCTGTCTGTCTGTCTGTCTGTCTGTCTGTCTGTCTGTCTGTCTGTCTGTCTGTCTGTCTGTCTGTCTGTCTGTCTGTCTGTCTGTCTGTCTGTCTGTCTGTCTGTCTGTCTGTCTGTCTGTCTGTCTGTCTGTCTGTCTGTCTGTCTGTCTGTCTGTCTGTCTGTCTGTCTGTCTGTCTGTCTGTCTGTCTGTCTGTCTGTCTGTCTGTCTGTCTGTCTGTCTGTCTGTCTGTCTGTCTGTCTGTCTGTCTGTCTGTCTGTCTGTCTGTCTGTCTGTCTGTCTGTCTGTCTGTCTGTCTGTCTGTCTGTCTGTCTGTCTGTCTGTCTGTCTGTCTGTCTGTCTGTCTGTCTGTCTGTCTGTCTGTCTGTCTGTCTGTCTGTCTGTCTGTCTGTCTGTCTGTCTGTCTGTCTGTCTGTCTGTCTGTCTGTCTGTCTGTCTGTCTGTCTGTCTGTCTGTCTGTCTGTCTGTCTGTCTGTCTGTCTGTCTGTCTGTCTGTCTGTCTGTCTGTCTGTCTGTCTGTCTGTCTGTCTGTCTGTCTGTCTGTCTGTCTGTCTGTCTGTCTGTCTGTCTGTCTGTCTGTCTGTCTGTCTGTCTGTCTGTCTGTCTGTCTGTCTGTCTGTCTGTCTGTCTGTCTGTCTGTCTGTCTGTCTGTCTGTCTGTCTGTCTGTCTGTCTGTCTGTCTGTCTGTCTGTCTGTCTGTCTGTCTGTCTGTCTGTCTGTCTGTCTGTCTGTCTGTCTGTCTGTCTGTCTGTCTGTCTGTCTGTCTGTCTGTCTGTCTGTCTGTCTGTCTGTCTGTCTGTCTGTCTGTCTGTCTGTCTGTCTGTCTGTCTGTCTGTCTGTCTGTCTGTCTGTCTGTCTGTCTGTCTGTCTGTCTGTCTGTCTGTCTGTCTGTCTGTCTGTCTGTCTGTCTGTCTGTCTGTCTGTCTGTCTGTCTGTCTGTCTGTCTGTCTGTCTGTCTGTCTGTCTGTCTGTCTGTCTGTCTGTCTGTCTGTCTGTCTGTCTGTCTGTCTGTCTGTCTGTCTGTCTGTCTGTCTGTCTGTCTGTCTGTCTGTCTGTCTGTCTGTCTGTCTGTCTGTCTGTCTGTCTGTCTGTCTGTCTGTCTGTCTGTCTGTCTGTCTGTCTGTCTGTCTGTCTGTCTGTCTGTCTGTCTGTCTGTCTGTCTGTCTGTCTGTCTGTCTGTCTGTCTGTCTGTCTGTCTGTCTGTCTGTCTGTCTGTCTGTCTGTCTGTCTGTCTGTCTGTCTGTCTGTCTGTCTGTCTGTCTGTCTGTCTGTCTGTCTGTCTGTCTGTCTGTCTGTCTGTCTGTCTGTCTGTCTGTCTGTCTGTCTGTCTGTCTGTCTGTCTGTCTGTCTGTCTGTCTGTCTGTCTGTCTGTCTGTCTGTCTGTCTGTCTGTCTGTCTGTCTGTCTGTCTGTCTGTCTGTCTGTCTGTCTGTCTGTCTGTCTGTCTGTCTGTCTGTCTGTCTGTCTGTCTGTCTGTCTGTCTGTCTGTCTGTCTGTCTGTCTGTCTGTCTGTCTGTCTGTCTGTCTGTCTGTCTGTCTGTCTGTCTGTCTGTCTGTCTGTCTGTCTGTCTGTCTGTCTGTCTGTCTGTCTGTCTGTCTGTCTGTCTGTCTGTCTGTCTGTCTGTCTGTCTGTCTGTCTGTCTGTCTGTCTGTCTGTCTGTCTGTCTGTCTGTCTGTCTGTCTGTCTGTCTGTCTGTCTGTCTGTCTGTCTGTCTGTCTGTCTGTCTGTCTGTCTGTCTGTCTGTCTGTCTGTCTGTCTGTCTGTCTGTCTGTCTGTCTGTCTGTCTGTCTGTCTGTCTGTCTGTCTGTCTGTCTGTCTGTCTGTCTGTCTGTCTGTCTGTCTGTCTGTCTGTCTGTCTGTCTGTCTGTCTGTCTGTCTGTCTGTCTGTCTGTCTGTCTGTCTGTCTGTCTGTCTGTCTGTCTGTCTGTCTGTCTGTCTGTCTGTCTGTCTGTCTGTCTGTCTGTCTGTCTGTCTGTCTGTCTGTCTGTCTGTCTGTCTGTCTGTCTGTCTGTCTGTCTGTCTGTCTGTCTGTCTGTCTGTCTGTCTGTCTGTCTGTCTGTCTGTCTGTCTGTCTGTCTGTCTGTCTGTCTGTCTGTCTGTCTGTCTGTCTGTCTGTCTGTCTGTCTGTCTGTCTGTCTGTCTGTCTGTCTGTCTGTCTGTCTGTCTGTCTGTCTGTCTGTCTGTCTGTCTGTCTGTCTGTCTGTCTGTCTGTCTGTCTGTCTGTCTGTCTGTCTGTCTGTCTGTCTGTCTGTCTGTCTGTCTGTCTGTCTGTCTGTCTGTCTGTCTGTCTGTCTGTCTGTCTGTCTGTCTGTCTGTCTGTCTGTCTGTCTGTCTGTCTGTCTGTCTGTCTGTCTGTCTGTCTGTCTGTCTGTCTGTCTGTCTGTCTGTCTGTCTGTCTGTCTGTCTGTCTGTCTGTCTGTCTGTCTGTCTGTCTGTCTGTCTGTCTGTCTGTCTGTCTGTCTGTCTGTCTGTCTGTCTGTCTGTCTGTCTGTCTGTCTGTCTGTCTGTCTGTCTGTCTGTCTGTCTGTCTGTCTGTCTGTCTGTCTGTCTGTCTGTCTGTCTGTCTGTCTGTCTGTCTGTCTGTCTGTCTGTCTGTCTGTCTGTCTGTCTGTCTGTCTGTCTGTCTGTCTGTCTGTCTGTCTGTCTGTCTGTCTGTCTGTCTGTCTGTCTGTCTGTCTGTCTGTCTGTCTGTCTGTCTGTCTGTCTGTCTGTCTGTCTGTCTGTCTGTCTGTCTGTCTGTCTGTCTGTCTGTCTGTCTGTCTGTCTGTCTGTCTGTCTGTCTGTCTGTCTGTCTGTCTGTCTGTCTGTCTGTCTGTCTGTCTGTCTGTCTGTCTGTCTGTCTGTCTGTCTGTCTGTCTGTCTGTCTGTCTGTCTGTCTGTCTGTCTGTCTGTCTGTCTGTCTGTCTGTCTGTCTGTCTGTCTGTCTGTCTGTCTGTCTGTCTGTCTGTCTGTCTGTCTGTCTGTCTGTCTGTCTGTCTGTCTGTCTGTCTGTCTGTCTGTCTGTCTGTCTGTCTGTCTGTCTGTCTGTCTGTCTGTCTGTCTGTCTGTCTGTCTGTCTGTCTGTCTGTCTGTCTGTCTGTCTGTCTGTCTGTCTGTCTGTCTGTCTGTCTGTCTGTCTGTCTGTCTGTCTGTCTGTCTGTCTGTCTGTCTGTCTGTCTGTCTGTCTGTCTGTCTGTCTGTCTGTCTGTCTGTCTGTCTGTCTGTCTGTCTGTCTGTCTGTCTGTCTGTCTGTCTGTCTGTCTGTCTGTCTGTCTGTCTGTCTGTCTGTCTGTCTGTCTGTCTGTCTGTCTGTCTGTCTGTCTGTCTGTCTGTCTGTCTGTCTGTCTGTCTGTCTGTCTGTCTGTCTGTCTGTCTGTCTGTCTGTCTGTCTGTCTGTCTGTCTGTCTGTCTGTCTGTCTGTCTGTCTGTCTGTCTGTCTGTCTGTCTGTCTGTCTGTCTGTCTGTCTGTCTGTCTGTCTGTCTGTCTGTCTGTCTGTCTGTCTGTCTGTCTGTCTGTCTGTCTGTCTGTCTGTCTGTCTGTCTGTCTGTCTGTCTGTCTGTCTGTCTGTCTGTCTGTCTGTCTGTCTGTCTGTCTGTCTGTCTGTCTGTCTGTCTGTCTGTCTGTCTGTCTGTCTGTCTGTCTGTCTGTCTGTCTGTCTGTCTGTCTGTCTGTCTGTCTGTCTGTCTGTCTGTCTGTCTGTCTGTCTGTCTGTCTGTCTGTCTGTCTGTCTGTCTGTCTGTCTGTCTGTCTGTCTGTCTGTCTGTCTGTCTGTCTGTCTGTCTGTCTGTCTGTCTGTCTGTCTGTCTGTCTGTCTGTCTGTCTGTCTGTCTGTCTGTCTGTCTGTCTGTCTGTCTGTCTGTCTGTCTGTCTGTCTGTCTGTCTGTCTGTCTGTCTGTCTGTCTGTCTGTCTGTCTGTCTGTCTGTCTGTCTGTCTGTCTGTCTGTCTGTCTGTCTGTCTGTCTGTCTGTCTGTCTGTCTGTCTGTCTGTCTGTCTGTCTGTCTGTCTGTCTGTCTGTCTGTCTGTCTGTCTGTCTGTCTGTCTGTCTGTCTGTCTGTCTGTCTGTCTGTCTGTCTGTCTGTCTGTCTGTCTGTCTGTCTGTCTGTCTGTCTGTCTGTCTGTCTGTCTGTCTGTCTGTCTGTCTGTCTGTCTGTCTGTCTGTCTGTCTGTCTGTCTGTCTGTCTGTCTGTCTGTCTGTCTGTCTGTCTGTCTGTCTGTCTGTCTGTCTGTCTGTCTGTCTGTCTGTCTGTCTGTCTGTCTGTCTGTCTGTCTGTCTGTCTGTCTGTCTGTCTGTCTGTCTGTCTGTCTGTCTGTCTGTCTGTCTGTCTGTCTGTCTGTCTGTCTGTCTGTCTGTCTGTCTGTCTGTCTGTCTGTCTGTCTGTCTGTCTGTCTGTCTGTCTGTCTGTCTGTCTGTCTGTCTGTCTGTCTGTCTGTCTGTCTGTCTGTCTGTCTGTCTGTCTGTCTGTCTGTCTGTCTGTCTGTCTGTCTGTCTGTCTGTCTGTCTGTCTGTCTGTCTGTCTGTCTGTCTGTCTGTCTGTCTGTCTGTCTGTCTGTCTGTCTGTCTGTCTGTCTGTCTGTCTGTCTGTCTGTCTGTCTGTCTGTCTGTCTGTCTGTCTGTCTGTCTGTCTGTCTGTCTGTCTGTCTGTCTGTCTGTCTGTCTGTCTGTCTGTCTGTCTGTCTGTCTGTCTGTCTGTCTGTCTGTCTGTCTGTCTGTCTGTCTGTCTGTCTGTCTGTCTGTCTGTCTGTCTGTCTGTCTGTCTGTCTGTCTGTCTGTCTGTCTGTCTGTCTGTCTGTCTGTCTGTCTGTCTGTCTGTCTGTCTGTCTGTCTGTCTGTCTGTCTGTCTGTCTGTCTGTCTGTCTGTCTGTCTGTCTGTCTGTCTGTCTGTCTGTCTGTCTGTCTGTCTGTCTGTCTGTCTGTCTGTCTGTCTGTCTGTCTGTCTGTCTGTCTGTCTGTCTGTCTGTCTGTCTGTCTGTCTGTCTGTCTGTCTGTCTGTCTGTCTGTCTGTCTGTCTGTCTGTCTGTCTGTCTGTCTGTCTGTCTGTCTGTCTGTCTGTCTGTCTGTCTGTCTGTCTGTCTGTCTGTCTGTCTGTCTGTCTGTCTGTCTGTCTGTCTGTCTGTCTGTCTGTCTGTCTGTCTGTCTGTCTGTCTGTCTGTCTGTCTGTCTGTCTGTCTGTCTGTCTGTCTGTCTGTCTGTCTGTCTGTCTGTCTGTCTGTCTGTCTGTCTGTCTGTCTGTCTGTCTGTCTGTCTGTCTGTCTGTCTGTCTGTCTGTCTGTCTGTCTGTCTGTCTGTCTGTCTGTCTGTCTGTCTGTCTGTCTGTCTGTCTGTCTGTCTGTCTGTCTGTCTGTCTGTCTGTCTGTCTGTCTGTCTGTCTGTCTGTCTGTCTGTCTGTCTGTCTGTCTGTCTGTCTGTCTGTCTGTCTGTCTGTCTGTCTGTCTGTCTGTCTGTCTGTCTGTCTGTCTGTCTGTCTGTCTGTCTGTCTGTCTGTCTGTCTGTCTGTCTGTCTGTCTGTCTGTCTGTCTGTCTGTCTGTCTGTCTGTCTGTCTGTCTGTCTGTCTGTCTGTCTGTCTGTCTGTCTGTCTGTCTGTCTGTCTGTCTGTCTGTCTGTCTGTCTGTCTGTCTGTCTGTCTGTCTGTCTGTCTGTCTGTCTGTCTGTCTGTCTGTCTGTCTGTCTGTCTGTCTGTCTGTCTGTCTGTCTGTCTGTCTGTCTGTCTGTCTGTCTGTCTGTCTGTCTGTCTGTCTGTCTGTCTGTCTGTCTGTCTGTCTGTCTGTCTGTCTGTCTGTCTGTCTGTCTGTCTGTCTGTCTGTCTGTCTGTCTGTCTGTCTGTCTGTCTGTCTGTCTGTCTGTCTGTCTGTCTGTCTGTCTGTCTGTCTGTCTGTCTGTCTGTCTGTCTGTCTGTCTGTCTGTCTGTCTGTCTGTCTGTCTGTCTGTCTGTCTGTCTGTCTGTCTGTCTGTCTGTCTGTCTGTCTGTCTGTCTGTCTGTCTGTCTGTCTGTCTGTCTGTCTGTCTGTCTGTCTGTCTGTCTGTCTGTCTGTCTGTCTGTCTGTCTGTCTGTCTGTCTGTCTGTCTGTCTGTCTGTCTGTCTGTCTGTCTGTCTGTCTGTCTGTCTGTCTGTCTGTCTGTCTGTCTGTCTGTCTGTCTGTCTGTCTGTCTGTCTGTCTGTCTGTCTGTCTGTCTGTCTGTCTGTCTGTCTGTCTGTCTGTCTGTCTGTCTGTCTGTCTGTCTGTCTGTCTGTCTGTCTGTCTGTCTGTCTGTCTGTCTGTCTGTCTGTCTGTCTGTCTGTCTGTCTGTCTGTCTGTCTGTCTGTCTGTCTGTCTGTCTGTCTGTCTGTCTGTCTGTCTGTCTGTCTGTCTGTCTGTCTGTCTGTCTGTCTGTCTGTCTGTCTGTCTGTCTGTCTGTCTGTCTGTCTGTCTGTCTGTCTGTCTGTCTGTCTGTCTGTCTGTCTGTCTGTCTGTCTGTCTGTCTGTCTGTCTGTCTGTCTGTCTGTCTGTCTGTCTGTCTGTCTGTCTGTCTGTCTGTCTGTCTGTCTGTCTGTCTGTCTGTCTGTCTGTCTGTCTGTCTGTCTGTCTGTCTGTCTGTCTGTCTGTCTGTCTGTCTGTCTGTCTGTCTGTCTGTCTGTCTGTCTGTCTGTCTGTCTGTCTGTCTGTCTGTCTGTCTGTCTGTCTGTCTGTCTGTCTGTCTGTCTGTCTGTCTGTCTGTCTGTCTGTCTGTCTGTCTGTCTGTCTGTCTGTCTGTCTGTCTGTCTGTCTGTCTGTCTGTCTGTCTGTCTGTCTGTCTGTCTGTCTGTCTGTCTGTCTGTCTGTCTGTCTGTCTGTCTGTCTGTCTGTCTGTCTGTCTGTCTGTCTGTCTGTCTGTCTGTCTGTCTGTCTGTCTGTCTGTCTGTCTGTCTGTCTGTCTGTCTGTCTGTCTGTCTGTCTGTCTGTCTGTCTGTCTGTCTGTCTGTCTGTCTGTCTGTCTGTCTGTCTGTCTGTCTGTCTGTCTGTCTGTCTGTCTGTCTGTCTGTCTGTCTGTCTGTCTGTCTGTCTGTCTGTCTGTCTGTCTGTCTGTCTGTCTGTCTGTCTGTCTGTCTGTCTGTCTGTCTGTCTGTCTGTCTGTCTGTCTGTCTGTCTGTCTGTCTGTCTGTCTGTCTGTCTGTCTGTCTGTCTGTCTGTCTGTCTGTCTGTCTGTCTGTCTGTCTGTCTGTCTGTCTGTCTGTCTGTCTGTCTGTCTGTCTGTCTGTCTGTCTGTCTGTCTGTCTGTCTGTCTGTCTGTCTGTCTGTCTGTCTGTCTGTCTGTCTGTCTGTCTGTCTGTCTGTCTGTCTGTCTGTCTGTCTGTCTGTCTGTCTGTCTGTCTGTCTGTCTGTCTGTCTGTCTGTCTGTCTGTCTGTCTGTCTGTCTGTCTGTCTGTCTGTCTGTCTGTCTGTCTGTCTGTCTGTCTGTCTGTCTGTCTGTCTGTCTGTCTGTCTGTCTGTCTGTCTGTCTGTCTGTCTGTCTGTCTGTCTGTCTGTCTGTCTGTCTGTCTGTCTGTCTGTCTGTCTGTCTGTCTGTCTGTCTGTCTGTCTGTCTGTCTGTCTGTCTGTCTGTCTGTCTGTCTGTCTGTCTGTCTGTCTGTCTGTCTGTCTGTCTGTCTGTCTGTCTGTCTGTCTGTCTGTCTGTCTGTCTGTCTGTCTGTCTGTCTGTCTGTCTGTCTGTCTGTCTGTCTGTCTGTCTGTCTGTCTGTCTGTCTGTCTGTCTGTCTGTCTGTCTGTCTGTCTGTCTGTCTGTCTGTCTGTCTGTCTGTCTGTCTGTCTGTCTGTCTGTCTGTCTGTCTGTCTGTCTGTCTGTCTGTCTGTCTGTCTGTCTGTCTGTCTGTCTGTCTGTCTGTCTGTCTGTCTGTCTGTCTGTCTGTCTGTCTGTCTGTCTGTCGTCTGTCTGTCTGTCTGTCTGTCTGTCTGTCTGTCTGTCTGTCTGTCTGTCTGTCTGTCTGTCTGTCTGTCTGT